>JAQQSY010006636.1:0-10933 GCA_028646535.1 Procyon lotor
CAAACATATTTATTTAAGCACAGCAATTAATTATTGGGATAATTCTAACTATAATGAAAAATTTTATTAGGAAACTGGGGTAGCATACAAACAAAAGTAGGTTTAAAGTATAGTGTCATAAGTCAAGGAAGGTCTATAAATAAGTGCATCAATACTGTAAAAGTATTAACTAAGTATATTTTAAAGAAAAGGATTACTGAGATATGATAAATCTATACAAAATCTAAAAAATAAGGCATCCATAAAAAGGATCATGCTTTCCTAAAATAATTTTTCATAACTTTAAAAAAATAAAAATTATCTTAAGTAACATATTTTAATAAAGGAACTTATCTAATTTTGTTCTAGTAGTGTCTCCATACAATCTATTATTGTGTATTGCCAATACCATCTTCAGATAAACTTTCTCATTAAGACTTTTAGCAATGCAAAAATGCATTTTGTCTTATTTGCTAAGTTATTTAACTTGAGTGAAATGGAAGAATTAAAAACTTGGAATGTCAATTTTTTTTTCTTACCTTGTTAGATGTTCTGCTGAAAAATCAGTCTGTGTTATATTACTTATTAGCTTGTCTATCACAATGGTGGAAAATGGGATATTTATGAAGATAGGTTAGTGATCATTTCCATGGTCTTCAATAGAAATATAAACTAGTTTGCACATGCTGCAACCCATCTACCTCAGCCTCCCCCAAGGGCATCAGCCTTTGAGTGGTCTCCAGAATGTCCTCATCTGTCAGCTATGGCTGTCAAATGAGAACAACAATATGTGTCATACTGAAGGCATAATGAATTCATAGGTGTAAGTGACCAGGATATTGGAACAGAAAACATAATGAGGAAAAAATTTATGATCAATACTTTTTGCTTTGGGAACAGTAAATTTTGAATGCTATAGGTGAAGATTTCATTCTCAATTTCCACTAAGGACAAAAAAAAATGTAGAAGAAGAATTAAATTCCACAAGGTGAAAATAGTTCATGTCAGCAATCCTTCCACTACATTCAGCATTAAGAATTAGTCAAGCTTTTATAAAATATGGCTACTGGCAGCATATTTGTTCTTCCTACCTCAAATTTGTTCAAATTAAAAGCATTGTTCATGCATGATGACAGGATGACAGCCTTCTTAGATAAGAGGAAAGAGGAAAATCTAACAAATCTGTATTTTACTAACACCTTTTGGTACCATCTCACATGGTATTCAAATCAACCTGCTTGATAAAAAGTGGAATGTGTCGAGGAGGGTCACACCCAAATAGTAGTAATCATTGACCCTGTCGATTTCAAGCAATATATTTAAAGTTATCAAAATAGACTGAAACATGTTTTTTATATATTTTACCAGAAGTCTGATGGAAAAACAGTAATATTAGCTTGTTCATAAATTAAATTAGCAAATTATATTAAGCCAAGTGAAGTGGCCACTACCTAGGAAATCAACAGATTTTTTTTTTAAAAGATTTTATTTATTTGACAGAGAGAAACACAGCGAGAGAGGGAACACAAGCAGAGGGAATGGAAGCGGGAGAAGCAGGCTTCCGGCCGAGCAGGGAGCCCGATGCGGGGCTGGATCCTATGACCTTAGGATCATGACCTAAGCCAAAGACAGACGCTTAATGACTGAGCCACCCAGGCACCCCTCAACAGATTTTTTTTGATGTTTGTAAGGACTGGATCAATTCTATTATAACTTCATGGAAACATGCCTTACTACTTAGTACATAGTACAGTCATACAACTGAACTCACAATGGTAGAAAGTATTCAGTTTAAATACTTCAAACAAATAGAAGACAATTAGTTGCTTACTTATGCATTTCTTCCTTGCTTGCTTTCTAGTATATACTTGGCCTATCTAAAAACAAAATTTGGCTAGCCATCACTAATGTAAACTCTACTTACCTCTCTACAAAATAACAATGAACATACATAAAATATATGAAATTAAGTGATTTTGCAACTGTGAGGCTTCACAACATCAAAATATTTCATGGATTTCTTTATCCTAGATTTGCTATAATTTGGAAATGATAAATAATTGGCATAGTTTTACTTGATTAACTAAAAAAAGAATAATAAATTTGTTTTATATAAATAATAGCTAAACAAATAGTTTCTCTTTCACTAACTCCTGATATAAAGAGTATCTTTATGATTTGAAATTTCTTTTTGTCAAAGCAGCTTCTAAAATAGCCCCCAGTGATTTCTACCTACTGGTATTTACAACTTCATTTAATCTTGTCCCCTTGAGTACTGACTGGACATAGTGACTTGCTTCTAATGAATATAATATGACAGAAGTAATGGGGTGTTACTACCAAGATTAGGTTATAAAAGGATGCAGTTTTATCTTGATTGTGTTCACTCTCAGTCTCTCTTCAGTTACTCACCCTGAAGGATACTGTGTTGTGAACTAGCACTTTGAAGAGAACCATGTGGCAAAAGAATAAGGCCTGTCAATGACTGTGAATAAGCTTGTTGATCCCTGAGCAATCAAACTTTCAGATAAACTTGGAGTTGACACCTTGACTTCTACTTCCTGGTAGCTCTTGAGTCAGAAACACCCAACTAAGATACTTCTGTATTCTTGACCCAAAGAAAATGTGAGATAATAAATATTTGTTGTTAAAAGCCACTGTGCATCCATAGACAACAATGCAGATAATAGATACAGATTTTATTACCATAAAACAGGTTGCTGCCTAAAATATGAGTGACTTTGGGACAAAGCAGTGAGTGGAGGCAGGAAGAACTTTAAGAGGGGAAGCAGTAGTAAAGTCATACATTGCCTTAGACTGTCAATAGAACTGCAGATATTAGAACACTGAAGTTAAGAGCCTATATGAAAGTGAAGAGAATATATAGTAAATGGGAATATCAGAAATGCTTGTTATGTACTGGCATAAACTTTAGCAATGCTCCTACCTGCAAATATGTGGAAATTAGAATATCTGCACCATGAATTAGATGAACAACCTAGAGAGATATATGGTATGACAGAGAGGAGATGATACATCCAAATATGAATTACATAGTGCATTAAGGTAGGATAGGAAGTAAGTGAAATTGAGACAATTCAATGATAAAAGAAAATCTAAAAATAACTCAAAAATCAACGAAAATTAATGTAAGATGAAGCATATTGTAAGAGGACATTAAGAGAAAGAAAGGAAAAGTGAAGGGCGAAATTGGAGTGGGAGACAAACCATGAGAGACTGTAGACTCTAAAAAACAAACTGAGGATTTTAGAGAGGAGAGGGCTGGAGGGATGGGTGAGCCTGGTGGTGGGTATTAAGGAGGGTACATATTGCATGGAGCACTGGATGTTGTACCAAAACAATGAATCTTGGAACACTACATCAAAAACTAATGACATATTGCATGATGACTAACAGAACACAATAAAAATAAATAAAATAAAAAGATTTAAACAGATTTAATTCACACACAAAAAAGATTAATGCCCTCCCCCCTACGCCCCGCTGCCCATTGTCCACCTCTACCCAGGCGCTTCTTATCCAACTTCCCTGCCACCCCCACCAAACTTAGCATCAGTTGATATGCTGATTTCATTCATGTGTTTGTTCAATCCCTTAGAAATGCTTAGATTTTTATCTTTTCCATGTCCTGATTTATTCCCAGAACTTTTAATGACATGTAGCAGGCATTCAAAGAAATGGCTTTTAAATGATGAGATCTAATTCTTAAAAATTTGATACCAATTATCAAAATGATTTATGAAGAAATAAAAATAGTTTTGCCTCAAAACAAACATAAAAAAGAAAGCAATAAAATAAAAGCAATAAAGTGAAATAAACAACAATAAAAAGTTGTTGGGTCCTAAATTTATATTGAATATTATTCATTTTAAAAGCAATGAAAATATATGCTTAAATATTTAGTCTCAAATTTTAAGTATAAATACAGAGATATGTTTACATATAAGTGCATATATATGAGGAAACAATATGCAATTACATTAAATGTAGCTCTTGAGTAAAATACTTGCCAATATAGTAAAAAATAAGAATCTCTTCTTTTAGATATAGGCCCATAAAGTTCTTTTTTTTTAAAGATTTTATTTATTTATTTGACAGAGAAGAGAGAGATCACAAGTAGGCAGAGAGGCAGGCAGAGAGAGAAGGGGAAGCAGGGCCCCTGCTGAGCACAAAGCTGGATGCGGGCCTCAATCCCAGGACCCTGAGATCATGACCTGAGCCCAAGGCAGAGGCTTAACCCACGGAGACACCTAGGCGCTCCAGGACCATAAAATTCTTATGAGTTAATATAAAAACAGACTAAATTAAGCTTCCAAATATATTTTAGAAAAATATATACACACTTATATATAACTACTCTTTAAAATGGCATTAAAGACTGTATAAGAGATTGTTTTTTGTTTATTTTTTTAAAGATTTTATTTATTTATTGAGAGAGAGATGGAAAGGGAAAGAATCTCAAGCAGACTCCACGCTGAGTGCCAAGCCTGGATTTTATGGGGCTCCATCTTATGACCCTGCGATCATGACCTCAGCCAAAATAGACACTTAACTGACTGAAACACCTTGGTGCCCCAAGAGGTTGTTTTTACAAATAGGATCGAATTTACTACCAAAAGTAAGTTCTTCATCTTCTATACATCAAGTCAAAACAAATGGATTCAGCTATGATACTGATAATCATGAGAATATAAGACATATAAAACACAAGAATAAATCAATAATAACTAAAAATAAGCTATAATTTTAACAATCATTGCAAATGGTATAGGAAACCACTCAGCAATGCAAACTATAGTTCATAAGTATTTAATAAAGCAAAGAAAAAAAAGTAGGAGGAAAGAAAAAGATAAAATAAATGACAGTCATAAACTTAAACATAAATTATTGCAACAAAATCACCACTGCTTTTCAAAAAAGTAGATAGCCTAATTTTCCAACACTACTACTTCCTACTTGGGTAATTTCAAATCTCCATGTATTTATACAGAATAAAGGAAAATATGCAATTATAAAAAAATCAGTCAATAATTTTTCTACGCATGTGTTTACATATATACACATATATAAACACATAAATTTATGTGTACAGAGGAATGCATGCATTTGGGTGTACCAATATATAGATATGTAAATTTACACACATATATGTGATATAAATATAAATGCACTTGTACACAGAAATATAATATACATATACATATATTCATTAATGTCTAATACAGTTGATGTCAAAGAATAATAAAAAAATGGAATTTCTCACCTTTTATTTCATTTTTTTTATTCCTTTGTCTCTAAAACTACTTTATATAAGGTAACTAATGCTATGAAATTCAAGTGATATATTTAATTCTTACTTTTTTGACATTTTCAGCAAAACGTGCATTTGTTGGTTGTTTCCACCCTTCTGAAATACTCTCTGTTCTCAATCTCTAGACCACCAAAATAAAATCTAATCTTTATTATCTCCTTATTGGATACCTTTTGTCTTTATATATGGATTCTTAAATATTTGAAGATCCTACTTCTTGTCTTTCTAAACTTTAATTAGGTAACATCCACTATTCTCATGGTATTAAATATCTTCTACATGCAGATGATTCTCTATTTTGTTTCCAACTCTTGCCTCCATTTTAATCTTTGCACTCAGTTATCGAATTGCAAGATAGATATTTCCATAACTCCAACTTAAAATGTTCAAATCTAAACTATTGACTTTTCCCCTTGACAAGTCAGCAAAGTTTAGGTTATGCTATTACAGGGGGTAACATCATTAATCTCAGTAGCTTAAAATGACAAACTCTGATTTCTTTCTCACAGTGCATGTACACTGAGGGTCAAGAGACAGTACAGTAATTCATAGTTACTCTGGAATCTAGGTTCAGAGAGCAGCCACAAACTTAAACTTGACTAATAGCAGTTCCAGTGAAAAGAGAGCTCTAGAGCGCTTCCAATTGGTAATTAAATACCTGATCTGGAAATATCACCTCTGTTAGCTTCAAGCAAGGATTAGAGAAATATAATTTTATCTTCTGTGTAGAAACAATCAACAAAAATATTTGCTAAAAGAACTAACTGTATCCCAAGTCTAATTCTTTAGTCTTACTACCTTTGCAAATACTACCAATTTAGACACAGAAAATTGTGAGAACCCTTTATCATCCCATCCTCCTTCATTCTCCATAGGAAATCTACCAGGAAGGTTTTTTAAAATTATATTTCCAAAATATATCATATATCTTTTCAAATTATGTTATTCCAAATACATTCTTTCCATTATTATTCCTTCCAAACCACCGACATTTCTCAATCTGACCATTGTAACTGTCTTATATGTAAGTTTTTGATGTTTATAATTGACTCACTTAAATACCCTCACAAGCTGTATCTAGAGACTTGTTTGAATAACACAAACTTCATCATGACACTAGGTTGATAAAAGATTTTTGGGACTGTTTCATTGTTTTTTTATTATAAAATCATTAATTCTTTAATGAGTAAAAATTCTAACTTCTGGTTTTAACCTGGAGAACTAATAAGCTGGAAAGAATTTTCTCTGATTCTAACAACAAAAAGAAAAAAATAGGTTAATTAAAAAATCGATGATTTGCTTCAACCCATTAGAAAAAGATAGATGTCACAGAAACTATGGCTACTCTTGAATTTAGACACAGGAACATGCAGGTAAAAATACAGTCCAAGCATTTACTCAGCGGCATACCCAACCAGAAGCTATGGAAGCCAGCAGGGAGATTAAACTAGAATATATATATAG
Source organism: Procyon lotor (assembly GCA_028646535.1). Lineage (NCBI taxonomy): Eukaryota > Metazoa > Chordata > Mammalia > Carnivora > Procyonidae > Procyon > Procyon lotor. The sequence goes on from JAQQSY010006636.1 coordinate 6,776, forward strand.
ATAGATCTATCTATGTATCTATCTACCTACCTACCTACCTACCTACCTATCTACCTACCTATATAAATGAATTGCTTATTGGTGATTGTGGCTATCTATCTATCTATCTATCTATCTATCTATCTATCATCTATCTATGTATCTACCTACCTAGCTATATAAATGAATTGCTTATTGGTGATTGTAAGTGTTAGCTATTGTGGACATGTGAAGCTCTGGGAAACTAGAGTCATAGTGCAGTTCTTGTCATCTTACAAACTTTTTCCCTATAAACTCCAATAGACTGTAAAGGGGAGGATCAAAAAGAATCCAGTGAAAACCCCCCCTATGGTGATGGCTGGGAGAGGGGAAAATAAATCACACATAAAATGCATTCACATCAATTTCTCTCTCTCTCATTAAAGAAAATATTTAATATACAGGGGATATCATCAAAGCCTATATTTGGAGGAAACTTGTTGAATCTCATTATAGCTGAAGGAAGTGAAGAGAGACTGAATTTCTGCCTACACCAGGTACCTCTGTTTCCTAGGTAACAAAGCCTTTATTAATTATCAGGGTAAAAGGGGAAGGCAGGAAAAACCTTAGCCTGAGGACACTGGTGAACACACACAGCAGCAAGAAGAAAAATCAGGAAGCGGATAAAGGAAGTCTACTACTGGAGTAAGGGAATTCTTCTGAAAGCTAAAATGCTGAAACAGGTTGCAGTACATGCCTCTGTGAAAAGTTAAAGGAAAAAATCAGAGAACTTTCCCCTCTGCTACTCCATTTTAAGGATACTAACAAGCCTTGTGTAAAAATAGCAGGGTATAAGTAGGAAGTGCTCAAGAGACTGATTCTCACTGAGAAGAACCACAAAGGGAAGACACAGAATCAAGTGGGAGATAAAAACAAGGTTTTACCAGAGGAATTTAAACCCTTTGGTGTCCATTTTACCAATAAACTTCACCTCTGGTAGCCACAGCAATGATATTTAAACACATCCAATCTCCTAAATAGATTAACAAAATTCCAACACTAACAGTGAAGAACACCCACGAAGAAAACTCATATTCTTTTCCTAGCAGTCCATATGTTGACCTCAGTATCGCTTATGTCATAAACAATCACAGCTTTCCAAAAATAGTAATAATAAAGTAAAATATTAGGCTTATCAGAAGGCAAAGAAAAAAATGGAATATAAAGGCAAGAAATAATAATTAGAACCAGAATAAAAAATGACTCATATGGTGGAATTATCAGAAAAGAAATTGAAAATAATGACAGATAATATGTTAAATGTTTTATTAGAAAAGAAATCATATACAAGATCAGATGGATATCAGGTGAAAATAGAAACTTTAAGAAAGAATCAAATGGGATGTTACAAATAAAAAACAGAGTAAGATAAATGAAAAATGTGTTTCATGGATCTATTAGTAGACTAGACACAATCAAGAAAAAAATCAGTGAACCTGATGATACATCAAGAGAAATTACTCTTCTAAAACAGAAAACAAAGTAAACACACACATACACACACATACACACACACACACACACACACACACACACGTGTGCACGCACACACATACCATAAAACAGAACAGAACAGCCAAAAGTTATGGGAAAATATCAAACACTGCAGCATACGTGCAACTGAAATTCAAGACAGAGAAGATAGAATGGTGCAGAAGACTCATGAAGTGGTAACAGATGATAACATACAATATTCATGTCAAAGACTAAATCACAAATCCAAGAAAGCTCAAAACCACAAAGGATATAATCCAACGCACACATAGACACACACACACACGCACACGCAAATGCACATGTGTGCTCCACATGTAGGAATATTATATCCAAAATGTTGAAATCACAGTTAAAGAGAAAATCTCAAAGACAGCAAAAGGGGAAAAAAATTACCTATGGAAAAACAAAGCGTAGAATTACAGTCAACTTCTTATCAGAAATCATATTAACAAGAATAGAGGAAAGTGGCATCTAATATGTTAAAAGGAGAGACTATGCTAACTTGGAATTCCATTGCCAGTAAAAATATTCTTCATAAGTAAAGGAAAAATAAAGACATTCTTAGATGAACAAGATGGAGGGAATTAAACACCTGAATATTTGTTCCACAAATGCTAAAATGTTCTCCAGACAACAGGATTATTTTAAGTTCAGAAACTGAAATCTTAATAAAGAAATGCATGGAGCTAGGGGCGCCTGGGTGGCTCAGTGGGTTAAAGCCTCTGCCTTATGCTCAGGTCATGATCCCAGGGTCCTGGGATCGAGCCCCACATCAGGCTCCCTGCTCGGCGGGGAGCCTGCTTCCCCCTCTCCCTCTGCCTGCCTCTCTGCCTGCTTGTGATCTCTCTCTGTATAAATAAATAAAATCTTTAAATAAACAATAAAATATTTTAAAAAATGCATGGAGCTAGAACAAACAATCCTGAAATTTGTATGGAACTACAAAGACCCTAATAGCCGAAGCAACCTTGAAAAAGAAAAGCAAAGCTGGAGAAGCACAATTCCAGACTTCAAGTTATATTACAGAGCTGTAGTAGACCAAAACACTGTGGTACTGGATAAAAACAGACACAAAGATCAACAGAACAGAACAGAAAATCCAGAAATGAACTCACGACTATATGGTCAATTACTCTTTGACAAAACAGGAAAGAATATTCAATGGGAAAAATAAACTTTCTTCAACAAATAGTGTTGGGAAGACTGGACAACAACATGCAGAAAAATGACAGTGGATCACTTCTTACACCATACACAGAATAAATTCAAATGAATGAAAGACCAAAATGTGAGATAGGAAACCATCAAAGTCCTAGATGAGAACACAGGCAGAAACCTCTTTGACATAGGCTATAGCAAGTTCCTTTTACATATATCTACTGAGGCAAGGGAAACAAGAGCAAAAATAAACTAAGTGGTTTATTTTTGGGATATTTTGGGTGGTTTGGGATTCCACCAAAATAAAAAGCTTCTATGCAGCAAAGGAAATAATCAACAAAACTGGAAAGCAACCTACAGAATGGGAGAAGATATTTGATAAAGGGTAGGTATCTAAAACTTATAAAACTCAACACCCAAAAAATGAATAATCCAATTAACAAGTGGGAAGAAGAAATGAACAGACATTTATCCAAAGATATCCAGATGGCCAACAGACACATACATGAAAAAATGCTTAGCGTCATTCATCATCAGGGAAATACAAATCAAAACTACAATTAGATATCACCTCACAACAGTCACAATGGTTAAAACCAACAGCAGGTTACTGGCTAAAGAAACAACAGGTATTGATGAGGACATGGAGAAAGGGGAACACTTTTGCACTGTTGATGGGAATGCAAACTGGTATAGCCACTGTAGGAAACAGTATGGCATTTCCTCAAAAAGTTAGAAATAGAACTATCCTATAATCCAGCAATTGCACTATTTGATATTTACTCAAAGAATACAAAAATAATAATTCAAAGGGACAGATGCCCCCCAATGTTTATAGTAGCATTTTTTACAATAGTCAGACTATTTAAACAGCCCAAGAGTCCATCACCAAGACTGATGAATGGATAAAGAAGAGGTGATATCGATATAGATGGAGATAGAGAGTATTACATTAAGTGAAATAAGTCAGAGAATGGCAAATAACATATGATTTCATTCATACGTGGAATTTAAGAAACAAAACAGACAAGCAAAAGGAAAAAAAAAAAAGAGAGAGGCAAACCAAGAAACAGATTCTTTTTTTTTTTTTTACTTGACAGAGAGAGAGAGAGATCACAAGTAGGCAGAGAGACAGGCAGAAAGAGAGGGGGAAGCAGGCTCCCTGCTGAGCAGAGAGCCAGATGCAGGGCTGATCCCAGGACCCTGAGATCATGACATGAGCCAAAGGCAGAGTCTTTAATCCACTGAGCCACCCAGGAGACCCAAGAAACACTCTTAACTGTAGAGAGCAAATTGATGATTACCACAGGGGAGGTGGGTAGGGGAATGGGTTAAATTGGTGACAGGAATTAAGGAAAGCATCAGCTGTGATAAGCCCCAGGTGTTGTATGGAAGAGTTGAATCACTCACTATATTGTACACCTGGAAGCTAATATTACACTATGTTAACTGAGTGGAATTTAAACAAAAACTTAAAAAAAGAAT
>JAQQSY010006637.1:0-10932 GCA_028646535.1 Procyon lotor
ATCCCAGGACCCTGAGATCATGACCTGAGCAGAAGGCAGATGCTTAACGACTGAGCCACCCAGACGCCCCTAACACATTTTTAAAAATTTTATTTATTTGACAGAGAGCAGGCACAAGCAGTGGGAGGGGCACAGGGAGAGGGAGAAACAGATTCCCTGCTAAGCAGGGAGCCCGACATGGGGCTCGATCCCAGGACCCTGAGATCATGACCTGAGCAGAAGGCAGAGGCTTAACCAACAGAGTCACTCAGGTGTGCAGCGAGTTCTTAACACATTTTAAAGGACTGAAATGATTCAGAATGTATTTTCTGACCATAGAATTAAGCCAGAAATCAAAAATAAAAGGAAACCTAGAAAATCCCCAAACAACTGGTCAAAGAAGAAATAGAAGAAAATATTTTGAACTGCATGATAATGAAAATACAACATCAACATCTGTGGGATACAATTAAAGAAATCAAAGAAATTTATAGACTTACATGCATATATTAGAAAAACAGGGCACCTGGGTGGCTCAGTCAATTAAGGGTCTGCCTTCTGCTCAGGTCATGATCCCAGAGTCCTGGGATAGAGCCCCACATTGGGCTCCCTGCTTGGTGGGTAGTCTGCTTCTCCCTCTCCTTCTGCCCTTCCCCCCACTCATTCTCTCTCTCTCTCAAATAAATAAAACCTTTAAGGAAAGAAGAAAAGAAAAACAGGGGTGCCCGCATGGCTCAATCAGTTAAGGGTCCAACTTTTTAAATTTCCGCTCAGGTCATTATCTCAGGGTTGTGAGATCGAGCCCCGCATCAGGCCCAACCCTCAGCTTGGAGCCTGCTTAGGATTCTCTCTCTCCCTCTGCCCCTCCTCCCTTTTCTCCCCCCCGCCTCCAAAAAAAAGAACTCTCAACAAAGTGGGTTTAGAGGGAACCTATGTCAACGTAATGAAGGCCATCTACCAAAAACCCACAATGAACATCGTACTCCACGGTGCGAAGCTGAGAGCTTTTCCTCTCGATCAGGAATTTATGCAGGTCCCTGTGCTCTGACTGCCCCCACTCTCCCTTCGCTGGCCAGCTGCCCGGAGAAGCCGGAGGGGAAGGAGGTGGGAGTAGTAGGGAGCCACACCCTCCCGGAGGACACAACTGTGAGGCAGTCTCATCTGTGCCCTGCATCCTTCCCGGCTGAGGGCCTGCCCAAGCACGGAGACCTCAGCACCATTCGTTTCTTCATTTACACTCCTCGCGCATAAAGGCCACTGTCCCCTGCCTTCAGGGGGCTCACGGACAAGACAGACATCATCATCAAGAAATCTGGCCACACACCAAATGCAAGGAGAACTAAATAACCGGAGAATGGAGGAGACGGAGCCTAGACTTCTGCCGAAGAATGGGGAGAGGTCTGCATTAGCCAGAAGTCTGGGGGAGGCCGGGGGGCTCAGCAGGGCGCTGTGGCTGACCCATGGTCAGAATGCCTGCGGTGAGGCCACAGGGACTCACTTAGAAAGGAGTCCCACATAGAGCCCCACATCGGGCTCTCTGCTCAGCGGGGAGCCTGCTTCCCCCTCTCTCTCTGCCTGCCTCTCTGCCTACCTGTGATCACTCTCTCTCCCTATCAAATGAATAAATAAAATCTTAAGAAAAAAAAAAAGAAAAAGAAAAGAAAGGAGTCCCACCTGGGGACAGAGCAACCAGGACTCCTGTGCAGAGACTGACTGACTCCTGTTCCCCTTTCAGTCCCAGAATCGTGGGAAGCCCTCCCCCCCCACTCAGTTTCACTTTCTATAGAGGGATTTTGCCCAGTGCTGCCACTTTCTTCCTTCTCTGCTATCCCCAGGTGCCCTGCAAGTGACTGCATTCTTTGTAGCGGAGATGCTAAACTAAAAAGCACTTTCTAAAGATGTTCATCTCCACGGAGGTTCCTTTTTATGTTTTAATAACTTCCCTCAAGTATAAAAGCAATTTATCTGCTTACTGTGGAAATGCTGGGAAATACAAAAAAAAAAAAAAAAAATTGGAGGAAAAACCCAAATCACACACACGACCATTAGCATTCTGGAGCATTCCCTTTCTCTGGGTGCAGCTATGCCTACACACCGATCCCTGGCTTCCTGGCATCACACTGCGTACATCTGCCGAACCCTTACTGTTACCCTTGTGTTTCTAGGTAACCGCCAAGGCCCTCTTTTGAGTTGCAGAAGCTCGTTTCTGACAGGCGCTTTATGGACTGGGTTTTTATTTTATAAAGGAAAGTAAGAGCCACCTGCCACTCTTTGATCTTTTAAAGCCCTCTGAGAAATCCCACGTGCCAAACTGGAGGGTCAAGGATGATACCCAGGGGCAGCACCTTCCCTGGCCTGGGCCAGCCGGCTGGCCTGCCTGCCCCATCAGCAAATCCAGCTGCCCCCAACTGCGGCCAGTGGGCAGGACAACCTGCTGTCACCGACGGGACCCAGAGAAGGGCCATCACGGAAGGACCACCAGGGACCAGGCAGGGGGTCAGGGCGCTGGGAAGACTCCAGGAGGCCAGCCTCCAGCATCCTTCTGCAGAGGTCCACAGTCAAGACCTACTCTGCGGGTGGCCCCAGCAGGACCCAGAAGGACCGTCACTAACACAGGTAAGCCCTTTACTGGGGGCCCCGCATCTAGCTAATGCTTTCCACTCCCTGTGAGAGATACAGAACGCAGGGCTAGAGGTGGTCTCTGGAGCCAGCCAGGTGGAGGGGCCCAGCGCTCGTCAGCAAGTTAGCCAGCCTCTCTGTGCCTCAGTTTCCTCACAGAGACAGTCCCTGCCTCAAAGTGTTGCTGGAAGGACTGAGTTCATATTCAAAGTAGCTGGACCAGGCATCGAGTAAATACTCAGTAATGATCACCTGATTTCATCTTCTCTATTACCTCACTCAGTTTTTGTTTTTGTTTTTTTAAGATTTTATTTATTTGACACAGAGAGAGAGATCACAAGTGGGCAGAGAGATAGGCAGAGAGACGGGGGGAAGCAGGCTCCCCGCTGAGCAGAAAGCCCGACGTGGGGCTCCATCCCAGGACCCTGAGATCATGAACTGGGCCGAAGGCAGAGGCTTTAGCCCACTGAGCCAACCAGGCGCCCCACCTCACTCAGTTCTTAGGGACAACTCTAGCTGGCAGAGGTCAGTGTTGCCACCGACTTACAAATGAGGAGACAGAGGCCCGCGAGGTTAACCATCTTCCCAAAGTCCCAGAGTTTACAATCCGGCAGGACAGATGGACAGAGCAAGAGATTTCAAGCGTGGTGAGCACACCAAAGGAGCGACAGAGCTCGAGAGCCAGGCTGCGGCTCCCCGTGGGGCCTCCTTCTGCCCCACCGGGGGTCTCTACGGCCGCAGGTGACCAGGACAAGGGCTTAGAGCCCCTGTCCCTTAGCAGTCTCAATAATGCCCAGCACACAAGTGCTCGGTCCAGGTGGCCCACTGCTGAGGTCACCTCGGCCACCCAGGGCTGCCGCCCCTTATCCCTCGAGTCTTTACAATAAACCTCTCTGAACAGAGAGCCTCCGTGCTATCCCTGAGTGAGACAGTGAGTCAGATGCCAGCATACGTCTCCGCTCAGCAGTTCTGCTCTGTGCAGAATCACCCAGCAAAGCCAGGGTGCACTGGTCACCCAGCCCTCTGGGGATAACTACGGATGGCAACCCCCAGGATGCGTAGACAGAATCTGGCTTCCATCCCTACTGACACGGCCGAGATCAAGAACGGAAACCTCAAGAAAATCATTTCCTGTCCTCTACACTGGCCTCACGATTTCACTCTTTTCTGAGACACCCAGTTGCTGGGAATCACCATGCATCCTGAGCCTGAAAGAGAGATTTCGGAACAAAGGACACAGCGTTCCACACATTGGGGCTGCGATACAAGATCCCTAACAGATCTGAGGCCTAGGCCCTCAAGCGTTCTCGAACAATGCTGCAGAGGCTAACTCAGCGTTACAGCCCAGAGTGTTCACAAGAGCGAGGTCCGCGGAGTCAGGCCATTCTGCCAACTGCAAGCATTCCCGCTGCGGACACTTGCCACCTGGAAACCGGAAACAAATACAAACATGAGCAAAACCAAAGCCAGCTTGGCTGGCATCAGGTGCTCTGGAATCTGGCCGGGGCTCCGAGCCTCTGCACTTAGGCTGACCCCGTCGCCACCTGCCACCGCCCTCCCCGGTCCCCCCGCTGCCAAGTTCTGTTCGTTTCCCGAAATGTGAGTTTCCCAAACAGCCTGCTGCTCTTTGGAAACTTGGGAGGCCACAGGAACCAAAAGGTGAGTGGGTTTGTATGCAGAGAGAGAGGATCGGCATCTGTATAGGACTCATGGACCACGGGACAGTTTCACAGACTCTCCTCCTGCTTCCTTGCAAAACAGCACAGCGACAGAAGGAGGCGGCTCACTGAAGAGTTTGGACGCGTGGGGTGCCTGGCTAGCTCCGTCAGCGGGGCATGCAACTCCTGATCTTGGGGTTGTGAGTACAAACCCCACGCTGGGTGTAGAGATTACTTAAAACTAAAATCTTTAGGGCCCCTGGGTGGCTTAGTCGGTTAAGCATCCGCCTTCCACTCAGGCCATGATCCCAGGGTCCTGGGATTGAGCCTCATGTCAGGCTCCCTGCTCAGGGAGGAGACTGCTTCTCCCTCTGCCCCTCACCTCTGTTCATGCTCGCTCACTCTCTCACAAAAAAAAAAAAAAAAAAAAAAAAAAAATCATTTATAAATAAATAAAATTTGTAAAAACAAACAGTCTGGACTCTCTTCCTAGGTACCAGGTAGGGTTACACTTCCCTCCCCCTTGAAGTCCTTGCTTTGACTCAAGAAATGTGAACAGAAGTGGAAGGAGTCACTCTGGGCAGGAAGCTTCTGGCCTCGGGGCAGCAGGTGTCAGCCCGCAACTCATCTCCCTCTGACCAGCTACTTCAAGATGGCTGCTCCATCCACCTGGGCCCACAGGGCACAGCAGTCAGGATGAGCAGAGTATGAGCAAGACACAGACCTCTGTGGCCTGAGCTGCTGAGATCTGGGGATTATCTGTAACCGAGCCCAGCCTGACCGAGACCATGCTTTTGGGCAAGAAAAGCATCCAGCACATTAGGAAACTGAGGCCCAGGGGGACCAAGTGAGTTGTCAGAGGCCAGGCAGCTGGCTGGAGGTGGAGAGGATGCACACCGCGGCCCTCACCCTTCCTGCAAGGCGGTAATTTCTCTAAGACACAATCCCACGATTGTGGCACCTGGGTGGTTTTAGGGGCGCCAGGGTGGCTCAGTGGGTTAAAGCCTCTGCCTTCAGCTCAGATCATGATCCCAGAGTCCCAGGATGGAGCCCCACATCGGGCTCTCTGCTCAGCAGGGAGCTGCTTGCCCCTCTCTGACTCCCCTTGCTTGTGTGCGGTCTCTCACTGTGTCTCTGTCAAATAAGTAAAATCTTTAAAATAAATAAAGACCACCTGTAGTAAAGATAAGCCGCTATAGTCGTGTTTCGGCTGCCATAACATTGACTCCATTTATTAAGAGTTAAGTTTAGTTAAAATAACACAGCATTCTCTGCCTAACTCTGACTTACAGTCACTTACTTAAAAAATACTTATGTATTAAAAGGGGAAAAAGGCACACAAGGAGGTCACACATACTCTTGATTGGGGCCGATGCGGCCGCATCTGCTTGCTGTGGTCCCACACCCGGTCATTTCACCCAGCTGCCGGCCCCAGAACCACTGCACCTCAGCCCTGGCCACCGTCACCGTCACCATGACAGTCAGGGTGGGCGGGTCCGAACCATCGTTGGCGATGAAAAAGCATGACAGAGCTGTACCTACGGATACAGGATGATCTTCAAGACAGAGTCACCTGAAAAATGCAAGTTGCTGAAAGCATTTTCAGTTGAAATTTTCAGTTGAAAATGCTTTCAGCAACTTAATGATGCTGAAAGCATATAGAGGTAACATTTGTATAACTCGCCCAGATCGCCTGCCCTAGAAACACACAAAACACTATATATTTTCTACAAGCATACATCTATAAACATAAATGCAAAGAAAAACACCTGGGAGAGGACACACTCTAGGAGAACAGAGATTACTTCTGGACAGGGAAGGCGGGCACCAGGATTTCATGGTACTTTTATCTGTAACGTTTTAACTTTTCAGGAAAAGAATATATACTTGCATATTTTAAAGTTACTTTAGAGCCTTTTCATTTTTTTTTTTTTTTTTTTAAGATTTACTTATGAGAGAGAGAGAGAGCGAGCATGTACCCATGTGGTGGGGAGGGGCAGAGGGAGAGAGAGAAACCCAAGGCAACTCCCAGCTGAGCATGAGGCCTGATGTGGGGGTCGATCCCATGACCCTGAGATCACGACCTGAGCTGAAACTGAGAATCAGATGCTAAACTGACTAAGCCGCCCAGAAGCCCTACTTTAGAGCCTTTTTAATCATCAGGGGATCTTAGGCCGTTTTGAGACAGGTCAGTGAAACATTCTCGGCAATCACTTTGTCCTAAGGAACTTTGACTTTCAACTCAAAAAGCCCATCCCCACAGACAAAAAGGCCCCATCCCCCATTAAAATGACACTTCACTGAAACCAAACAAACTCAGGTGGGATGGTACAACTCTTCCCGCACACCTATAAATAAATGAAATGCTCCTTCTGGTTTGGTGTAATCACAGTCAAGCTGACAGGTTTGTGGGTGGGAACAGTTTTATTTTGCCTTCAGTTTAGTAGGAGGCTGTCCACTCAAGGTATTGCCGCTAAGCCTCCTTTGAAAGAAGGAATCTAAAGTGAAAATACCAATCCTCACACAAAAGTTACAGAGCAAAACAATCAACAAGACTGACTTTCAGGTAGATTTTTTTCAATCGTAGGACCTCAAGCAATACCTTATTGAAAAAATGCTCCATGATTATCAAATACTTCATTTCTCTTTGTATTTTTTCCCTTCCTTTCATGTAGCACGAACCTCCGCACAGTTTGAAATACCAGCTCAACTCCCTTCTGGGGAACGCTTTGACCCCGAGTGATGCTTTCACTTTGATGGATGACGCCAAAAGGACCCCACATTTTTCCACCCAGTCTCTGCTCCCCACCCAAAAGGTATTATTACCAATGAAATCATTTGTGATTCTTTCCTCTTATCCAATCATGAAGGTCTCACCAGCAAACATCATCTCTGGCAGAGCTCCAGGCTGCCAAGCACAATATAGGTGTCTAGAACTCTCTCACTTCCACAGACCTGGTTGACAGAAGTCGGTCACTGACATCAGATGATAGACGAATGGTATTTATTGAATTCAGACTTAAGAGGAGTTCAATAATGCCACCATTCCCTGCCTACTCGGGAGATATTACCCAGATTATAAAACATCCACCAGAATAGACCCCACCAACCTAATGGTGAGCCCCAGCAAACCTTGAAACTCCCCTCCCCACACCCATGAGCAGGGAGAGTCAGATCTGGATTTTCCTCAAGGAAATCTCTCCTCTCTTGGATAAGATTCATTTCAGTGACTAGGACCTGCAGCCTCCTCAGATCGGTTTTAAAATGAAGAAGATCATTACACTGTGTTTGTTGGCTTGAAGCACCTGGCTAGTCAAGGTGCCCAGCCAGTGGAGGACTCGCCCATTCCAACGGCAGTCTCACAGAAAGCAAGTGCCCAGCATAGTGCCATACAAGATCGGGAGAGGGGTGCAGAGAACACACGCACGCAGTGGGTCAACTCAAATTGGCTCCCACTTTCCCTGCTGCATGATCCACAAAAACACTAGTTCGGTTATGCTCCCAGACTTCTGACAGAAGATAAACACAAGCCGCCGTTCTTTAATGGGTCTACATCTCTCTCTCAGTCTCCTCTCTCTCTCTCTCTCTCTCTCTCTCTCGGGTTTGTTGTTTTTCATTTTTCTTCTTTGTTTTTAGTTTAGTTTTTTAAGATTACTTATTTGACAGAGAGAGAGATCACAAGTAGGCAGAGAGGCAGAGAGCCCGATGCGGGGCTCGATCCCAGGACCCTGAGATCATGACCTGAGCTGAAGGCAGAGTCTTTAACCCACTGACCCACCCAGGCGCCGTTTTTAATTTCTCATCCTGGAAAACGAGCCGACTCCTGTATGCCTCTGTCCTACCATAAAACTACTGACAAGTTCCCTCTGGAGAAAATGGAGCAGATGGATGAGGCTATAGTTATTATTTGAAGTGCTTGAGCTCCATTAACACTCATTTACTCTAAGTATCTGAAAGCCCTTAATCCCTCAGAATTTCAAAGCAGACACAGAAGTCAGTCTCTCCTAATCCCGTCTCTTCCTCCCACTCCTCCTCTCATCTGTCCGGGTTTCTATCCTCCTTTCTAGTGAAAGCACCACAGGGTTCCAGATACAGACCCGCCAGGCGGCCTACAAAGGGAGGAATGCAGCCCCAGCTGATGTAAGCACTCAGCACGTACAGGCGGACAGACGGACGCTGACGAAATGCAGACACCCAGTCACACTGCCCAGACCTCCTGGGAAGCCAGATGTCTGACTCCACATCCCTCGGAGTCACACCTTCTGGTCAAGACACCCTGTGGGGAAGGCACGCAGAGCCAGCCCCTCCCTCCCCCGCTGGAACCACGGACTTCCCGAGTGGAACAGAATGTGGCTCAAAGCCCCCATTCTAGAGATGGGGAAATTGAGGCCCAGGGCACGGTGGATCAGCCAGAACCAGAGCTCAGGTCCCCCAGCACGGAGGCACTTGAACTCACTTCTGGTTCAAAGAGCTGCCTGGGCCACAGCGGCACATTTCCACCCCCCGCCCCCCACTCCCCAGCGGGGACTGCACCTGTCCAAACGGGGAAGGTTGGGGCCCCGTCACCCTGTCCCTCCCTCAGCCCCGCTCTCCCCGCTGGAGCTCCCACAGTACTTCAATCCCATCTCTGAGGACAGGTTCTTTCCCTGGCTCTTCCCCGACTCCTCCCTTCGCACTGATTGATGGTGGCAGGGAAGGGCCAAGACCCCGAAAGCAGCTTATCTGGTTCCCCTCACCAGCTGCGTGACTTGGACAAATGACACCACAGCATCCGTCTGAGCTTCAGCGTCCCCACCTGCAAGGTGCAGATAAGAGCTCCCGCCTCCTAAGACCGCCGTGAGGGCTCCACGAGCGCACACTCACACTGGGGAGACCAGCCCTGGCCCCTCCGTGAGCACTTATCACGGCCAAGAAGGGAGACTAGGCTAGGACTCCAGTCTGGCTCACCCTCGAGCCCAGCATCTGACTGTGAGGGGTGGGGTCTGTCTGGTTAGTCACCGTCGCTGCCAGAGAACAAATGGGATGAATGAATCAGGCACAACGCCCGGCTTGGAGCAGGGGCTTTGTGAACATGCGCTGAGGACTCCGTGGATTTCCGGAGCCCGCACTCTCACTTAGGGGAGCCCACTTGCTAAGTTCGGTAGCAGATAAATTCAGATTTGCAGGCACCAGTGCTTTCTCATCCTTGAAGGCATTTTAAAAAGTTCAACCAGAGCTCAGTTTGCAACTTCCAGGGTATTGTCTAGGCATAATCTCGGCACCAAATCACCTATACTTTGTGACAGGGCCCCCCATGATGCCTCATGGGGCTGATGTGATCGTTGATGGATATTTTTGTGGTGGCATCCAGACTTTGAACACCAAAGTTCCAAAATCCCCTTGCTTGGTATTCATCTCAGTGAACAGAAATATCTCAGCAAAGCAAGCCACCAGGGCCTCGAATCAGAGACCCAGATCTGGAACTCTGTAAGTGGGTTTGGGTCCTTAGGTGGAAGAAAGCGTCCGGTCCGGAAGCCCCAGGACATCTGGAGACGGCATTGAAAACCAACAGGGAAAGTGCCTGGGGCTTCTCAAAGGAAAGGCACTCTGTAAGAACAGAATATGTTAGTCACCTCACAGGCTTGAGTTGAAACCTGACCCTGAGTAAACAAACACTGCTGGCTGCTGGCCAAAACACTTAGCCAAAGACTCTTACTCACCCCACTTGAATGTGCAGCCACAGTCAGAGCCGCCTGGACACAAGTGTCCCCGGAGCCCGGCAGGGTATCTGGGATGTGTGCAGGGTGGCCCTGAGGGGTCCCGAGAGGTTGAGAAGATGCCAGGTTTCCCCAGGAGGCAGCAACACTCAGGGCCCGGGCCCTCCAGAGGCCCCGCCCAGTGCGTCCTATCTCAGGGAACGGGCCCTCCCACCAGCCGAAATACACCTGACCTGCCACGGTCTCTCATTCTGTGACCCCATGACAACGTCACGGGAGCATGGAGAGAGGGGACAGTGCGGACCCCCCAAAGCAAGCTGGCATGCCGTGGTGAGGTCTCAGCCCCTTCTGGTTTGGAGGCTTTCCCTGTGACCTGAAAGCTCCAAATGAGTTTTTTTTTTTCCCAAACCCTGTGCCTTTTAAGTGTATGCCATTTCCCTAGTTTGATGAACAGGACGGAGAAAGCACTTTTCAGGACTTTTGGGCAAAAGCCAGAGGGATAGCAGACTAGCATGAAAACTGCCCTTGGCCAGGGGGACAGGATTCCCAGCATTTTGCTCCTGCAGACCCTGATACTCGGACAACCACACTCCCAACATGCCTCTGCTCTCGGGGGCTGTTTGTTCCTGTTTCCAAGGAGCTGGAAAGGATTGGAATTCACCGGCGTCCACCCATGGAGGCTCCTGCTGAAGGATGCTGGGGCCTAGGAAGCACACAAGCCTTTAGTCATTGGCCCCAGAGAACCATGGGAGCCGGTGCTCCAATTCCTGGCTTAGGCCCTTTTCACTTTATTCTGAGCTTTAGTTGGTTCCTCTAGATATTGAAAACCTTCATTTCTGTCTCCAGAACTGTCTTACACATTAAGACAAGGTTTATAAAGCTTAACAAATAGGGTCTGTTAATTATCTTTTTCTTGTAGATTATGAACTGAAAAGGTGGGGGAGAGAGGATCTCCTCGAGGCCTCCCAGTGCGTTTTTTT
>JAQQSY010006638.1:0-10931 GCA_028646535.1 Procyon lotor
CCCACTTGAGGCTTGAGCCCAGGATCCCAGTATCAGGATCTGAGCCGAAAGCAGATGCTTGACTGAGCCGCCCAGGTGCCCCTTGTTTGCTATTTTTATAGGGAAAAAGAACATCCAGTCCTAAAACAATTATTTCTGATTAATCAGCAGACATTGTATATTTATAATTCATTTTCATAATTTACATGATACAGTGGCATCTATTAATAAAGAAGTTACATCACATCCCAGCAACATGTTTTATTGCCAAAGCTTCAACACCAGAAGTAGAAGCAATCAAGAAAAGAAAGAAAATATGTATCAGCACTTTAGAAGGAGGCAGAAAAATGTTTAAAAAATCATAGAAAAAAATGATCTTAGTCCAAAGAGAAGAGGGCAAAGTACCCACAGCTTAACTAGCAAAACAAAAGGTGTGAAAGGCATGAGAAAGTCTATATGAAGTGGATTTTCCAGACACATCTGTGCGAGGTAGACAGGGTAGGGAATGTCCTGGCATTTAAAGAGGTTGTAATTTAGGCCTTTTGGCTGCTTTGGTGGCCGGATGGTCTTTCTGAAGCCCAAGTTAAGCTGTTCCCTGGTGTGCGTCTATTGGCTTGAAATACCTTGGAAGAACCCTTTTAATACCTTCCTCTGGCTGTCAGGGATGCTTAAAAGGATTCTATCAGACTTGCCGTTCAGAGATGAAACATTTGAAGTGCACTGTCTGGTTTAGGTAATACATTGGCAGCAACTATTTTATTTCAAAGAAAAATCCATCAATTAACAAGTGAACATGACAGATAGAGTGACAGTGTTTCTCTGTGTTCAAAAGAGATAGCTAAAGAAAAGGGAACACTGGGTATCTGAAGAGGAAAAATCACCCCTGGGGAAGAAAAAAAGAGCCCCCTGAGAATGCAAAAGCTCACAAAATAGATCTGTCAGATCCTTTCAGACTTTGATGAAAGACACAGTGCTTGATATTAGGAAGACTCTGGGCAAAACAATTCTTCACCTTAGATGAATTCTAAGCCCAACTAAAGAGAGAGATTGCCATGAAAGGAAAAATGAACCAACCAAGAGTTGGAAAAGATCAGTGCAATAAAGAATAATTTTGCCTACTCCATAATTTGCTTAGCATAAGACTTACCTGCCTCCAAATCAGTGTTGAAACAACAAAATCCAGGCATTCAGATATTTTTGTGTTTGTGTCCGTGCAGGCATGCTATCAGTTATCAATACATCTTAGCAAGACCAGCATGAATGTTAATGTGTTTGTTCTGAGGAATTGTGTCCTAAAGTTTTAATATAATTTAACGAACATTTATGGCATGCCTTCTGTGTATAGCACTATGTAGGTGCTGTTGGTAGTACATTGGTAGAAGACAAAGAACTTGCCTTCGTAGAAGTTCTAATTAAAGAGGGCAGCTATGGTATAGAGGATTAATGTGTATATATGTAAGTGGGCAATATTTTTATTTGTAGAGCTATATATTTTAATAATCTGTAGACTCCTAAACACACAACTAATTTAATTAGAAATCTTGCAAATTAAGTTTTAGTATCTCTTACCGTCTTCTTTTTAAATTTTATTTATTTATTTTTATTAATATATAATGTATTATTTGCCCCAGGGTGCATGTCTGTGAATCGTCAGGCTTACACATTTCACAGCACTTAACAGCACATACCCTCCCCAGTGTCCACAACCCAGTCACCCTATCCCTACCCCCGGTACCTCCCAGCCACCCTTAGTTCGTTTTGTGAGTCTGTCTCTTACCATCTTAATATTTCAGAAGACATACCATATTACGAGCATGTGCTCAGTGATTATCTACTTTTAATTAAAATAATAATGAGTTATTGTTTTGGGGTTTTTGGTATTTTTTTCCTATGATGAAGAGAGAGATTTTATAATGATACTTCTTAAAGACCCAATCTAAGGCAGGCAACTTCCAAGACAACTCATCGATCCTTCTCTCCCACTTTTCATAGAATCATGTAGTCCTTACCACTTTGGATAGTTCGCACTTGTGTAACTAATGGAATTTTGAAGGAATGGAAGAGGATTTCTGAGGCAAGCTCAAAATAGCCCTTGTGGCATCTGCCTTGTTCTCTTGTGGACCACTCTCTCTGAAGAAAGCAAGCTGTTGTATTGTGAAAACACCCCCAGCAGAAAGGTTCACATGGCAGTAACTAATGTTTCTCCAGGGCAGTCAGCATCAATTTACCAGCCATTTTAGTAGGTCATTTTGGAAGTGGATTCTTCAGCCCCAATCAAGCTTTCAAGGAATGTCATCCAGGCCTCTCTGTAATCTGACAACAACCTGTTAAAAACCAGACAACAGGTCCAAAATCAAAATGGAGTTCCTTATGTTAAGTCCCACATCACCAAACCAAGACTTAATCACAATTTTGCCTTTCCCAGGAATGGAGTCTTAAGCCAGGTAATCAGGAATCCCCTGATCACTATTACTTAGGTAATCTGCCTGATAATTATCTGCCATTCCCTAAAGGAAAGTAGCCTTGTACAACCAACCCACTTTTTGCCAGCTATCACTTCCTGCCCTTGCTCCTTTCTGCCTACATAAGTTTTTCATTTTGTATAGCTCCTTAGAGCTCCTTTTTATTTGTTAGTTTGGGTATTGACCAATTTTAATAGGCTTTTTGTTCAAAGAAACTCTTAAAAGTTTAAATATTTTATCTTTTAATGAACCTCAGGAGAGGACCTATGCCAGAACCACCCAGCTAGGCTCTAATGGAATTCCTGTCCCAGGGGAACTATGTAATGAGAATGGTTTCCTGTTGTTTTAAGTACCTAATTAGGGGGGTAATTTTTATATGAAGTGGTTGATAATTAATACCACAGCCTTTGAACATTCTTTTTTTTTTTTTTCTTTCCTTTGAGCATTCTTGTACATCTTAAAACCAACGCGGACTTTGATTTTGACTTCAAGTGAAACACCTTGGTTACACTGGACTATCAGCTTGTTTCTCTATGCATTTAACCTGGTTGCATCTAATCCAGCAGAAGTGTGAGGCCACATGTATCTATCTTTTCATTTGCTTCAGCAGTAGAAAGTGGACCTTCTGGTCAACTTGTTTCAACCTCCTTAATAGCTAGTGAAAGTGTCTTTGTCAGCCATCAGTTTTTTTTTTTTCCCCTCAAGCTAACGCTAATTCATTATAAGCAAAATGCTTTCCTCTTAAATACTTAAGCTTCTCAGACTCAGTGCAGTCTATTTTCCTTTTATCCATTCTTTGCTCAAAACATAATGCATGATAAAATAATACATATCCTTGATTACTGTAAAATGAAAGTGATGGAAGAGCATATCTGATCGCAATAAAAACATCAAAAGCAATTTAGCTGCACAACAAATGTAATTTTAACATGGCAGAATATATTATGTTGGCAGGAGATATGTGAGCATATTTTATTTTCAAAGGGTCAGTGTTGCCTTTTTAAAGGGATGTTTTCTGTATTTCAAATGCAATAATAGAATTGAGATGAACAGTACCATTTTCAAATTCTTATATATCTTTCCCAATTTTGACCTTCTAAAGCTTGACTACCTCCAATCTAATTTTTGAATTTATGCAACATGTCTATAAGCCAAAATGTAAATTCATATTTAATTTATAAATATATCAGTTCTCTGAAAATCAAATACTGATCATGCACTGTTTCTTATGAAGAAGGACTTAATTATGCGTGATTTTAAAATAGTTGGAAACATTTTTTTTGTAGGTGTAACTTTTATCTGACCTATCTGGGTTGTATGTTTCCAAAGACTGAGGAGATTTTGAAATTTTACTTGCTACTCTGAGCTCATTTAAGCTTGGAAATGACAGGCTAATTTTAATTTATACAATGCCTAAGTAAATTTTAATATTATCCCCCCGAATATATTTCAGTAAATACAGTGTATTTTAATTGTTATAAATACCAGCAACAATTATGACAATAATGAAAACAAAATATATAAATCACTATTGAAGATTAACCTATAAAATTAACCAACTTTACAAACCTATTCTATGATTTAATGGCTGCACGTGCTAAATCAAATAGAATGAAGGCAGTTACCTGTAGATTTTACCAAAAGCCCTCCTAGAATATTCTTTTGTTTAAAGCAAAATTCCTTTTTTATTCAAATTATCCAGATGTTTACTTAATTCTTTTAGTTTGCATGTGTGGACATGACCTTAATCCCTAACGTTGGATGGTGGTAAAAACATAATTTGGTCCCACTGAATCTAATGAAGTGAGAGTGTTATGCTCTATTATTCTCAAAAAGGTCCATTTACGTGCATTGTGCTCCAGTCTAAAAAAATAAATCTTGCAGTTCAAGTTGCCATATGCTCAGAATTGTAGCACAGGTGAGCACAGTAAGACCAGCTGCTGTTGCTCTAAATAATGATATCATGTAAACAAGAGAAAATATCTTTTGAAAACGAATACACATCACTCAGATTAGAAACACAGAGACATTTGAAAAAAAATAAATACAGAAGGAAGTCCATTGTTAACATTCTTTTTTTTTTTTTTTAAGATTTTTTTTATTTGCCAGAGTGCACAAGCAGGGGGAGAGACAGGCAGAGAGAGAAGCAGGCTCCCTGCTAAGCCAGGAGGCCTGTGTGGGACTCAATTCCAGGACCTTGGGATCCTGACCTGAGCTGAAGGCAGCCGCTTAACTGAGCCACCCAGACATCCTCATTGTTAATATATTCTTAACACCGTTTTAATATATCCTTGTCTAAGCTTAGAAAAGCAATTACTCTCTGGCTTCTGTTGGTTGGTTGACTTGGCTTTTAGAAATTACTTCCATTTTTAATGAAATATAGATTATATATGTATATACATTATGTATTATATGATTTTAAAATAATAGTAATATAACTGTACTCCTAGTAAAGTTACAAGTACATGTATGGATTAAAAAAAAAATCAGAAAAGGGGCACCTGGGTGGCTCAGTGGGTTAAAGCCTCTTCCTTTGGCTCAGGTCATGATCCCAGTGTCCTGGGATAGAGCCCCGCATCAGGCTCTCTGCTCAGCAGGGAGCCTGCCTCCCCCCTCTCTCTCTGCCTGCCTCTCTGCCTACTTGTGATATCTGTCTCTCTCTCTCTCTCTCTCTCTCTGTCATAAATAAATAAATAATCGTAAAAAAAAAAAAAAAAAACAGAAAAGACATAGTTCACAGTACATAAGGAAATTCAGCATATGATGAAGTTAAATCCCTGGGACAAAGATGGGCTTTGTAGTAAATGGTATTGGGTCAACTGAGTAGCTATTTGGGAAAAAAAAGATGAAACTAGTTTTGTGCTTCACACCATGCACAAGAATTAATTATAAATGTGTTAGGGAACTAAATGTTAAAAAAATGAATCCGTACAACTACTAGAAGAACATGGGTGAATGCTGATGTGTGACTCAAATCCAAAGATTTTGAAAATAACTGAAAAATATGATGACACAAAGATACGCATGGCAAAATAACATCACCAATATACATCTGATGGCATATCATAAATAATGGCAAAAGACATCTGATAAATTAAAAAAGAAAATTTGCAACATATGGCATAGAAAGAGGACTAATAATATTAACATATAAAGAACTCTTAAAAAACTAAAAACAAAGGATCAAAAAACATGAAAATAAGTAAAACACATGAAAATACATTTCAGTGAAAGATATAAAAGTGATAACATGAAAAAATTTTCAAACTCACTCAGAGAAATGCATATCAAAGTAGTGAAATACCATTTCTCAGCTACAAAAAAAAGTGAAAAATTTAAAAATATGACAGCACATTTTGTTGGGGAAATAGACAGGCTTATAAATTGATTGTTAGAATACAAAGGAGTATAACCCGCTCAAGTGGAATTTGGCAATAGATAAGAAGCCTATATGTGCACTTATTCCCAATAGAGAAATTCTACCTCTACAGATCTGCCATGATGTTATATCTTACACAGTATGGACAGAAACATCTCAGTGAGAGATTATTCACTGTAGCATTCTTTTGGGGGATTTCAAATAATTGAAACAACCTAAATGTTCATATATTGGATTGCGTTTAATAAACTATGACACGGGGCACCTGGGTGGCTCAGTCAATTAAGTCTGAGACCCTTGATTTTGGCTCGGGTCATAATCTCAGGGTGGTGAGGCCAAGCCCCAATCCCCACAACTCCGTGTCAGCTCTGCACTCAGCCGAGAGTCTGCTGCAGATTCTGTCCCCCCCCGCCCCACCCCATTCTTTCTCTCTCTAAAATAAAGAAATCTTTTTAAAAAAGATTATTTATTTATTTATTTGACAGAGAGAGAGAGAAATCACAAATAGGCAGAGAGGCAGGCAGAGAGAGGGGGAAGCAGGCTCACCGCAGAGCAGAGAGCCCGATGCGGGGCTCGATCCCAGGACCCTGAGATTATGACCTGAGCGAAGGCAGAGGCTTTAACCCACTGAGCCACCCAAGCGCCCCAATAAATAAATAGATCTTAAACAAAAATAAGCTATGACACACCCACATAATGGACTACACGACTGTAGTAAGGAATGAAGATGATCTCTGTGAACTGATGTGGAATGATTTCCAGGATATATTTATATTATTAAGGCACAAAAAGCAAGGATATGTATGTAATGCTATCCTTCTTACGTGACAAAAAATAGGGGGGGAATGTAAGAAATAAAAGAGCAGAATAAATACAAGAAGGGTAACCCAGCAAATAATGAGATTGGTTATCTACAGCATGAGGTAGAATGTAGTGGGAAGAATAAAGGAATGAGCGCAGTCCGTCAGGATTGAGAATAGAGATTCATTTGATTATCCTTTTTTATATAGCTCTGCTTCTTAGAAACATGTTACTATTTCACATACTCCCACGAATAAATAATTAAAATCAACCAGGATGTGACAGGAACCTAAAAATGGAATGTAAATAATAATAAATGAACCTATTGTACTACAAATGGATACCATACACACTAAAGGGAGTGGTGAAGAAAAGAATAAGCCTAAGAAAGTTTGGCAAGTAGTATTTTGAGTATAAACTATATGGATAAAGACAAAAATAACTATAAAAGTATTATCTACTTATTCAATATATTTTACATGGGATATAGACTAATAATTCTAAAACAGATGTATATATTAGGATTGAAGAAATAGATGAAATTATTACAGATAATGTGAGTCATGTTACAGAAAAAGTAACAAATAGGGAAAGGGGGAAGGCTAGAATGAAACCCATGGTTTTGGGGTATAATTGGAGATATTCATAGAAATTCATGCTCTGTCTGTATCTCTGTCTGTCTTTATCTACAGATTGAGAGATAAATGTTGATGTGTATATATGCATGTGTTATTGTATATTACATGCAAATGTTTCCTGGTTCTGCGCACTGAGGGGTCTGGCAATAAAAGCCAGTAGCAATGAACACACACAGTGCCTAATGCCATTCTCAAATAAACAATGAGTATTTGGAGAAAACACTTGTCTCCAGGACTGGGTCAGTGAAACACATGATAAGATTAAAATATCTTACAGTGCCAGCAAATGATGCTGTGTTCCAAAAATGGTGGAAGCATGTCTAAAGGGTACAAGATCCAAATGACCAAACCTGGGACAATTTTAGCAACAAAATAAATAATGATAGAATTGAAATGGAACATAGAGAATTAAGTAACCCTAAGCTTACACTGATATTAACAAATTGAGTCAATCAGTAACTAAATTGTGGAGCAGGAACCACTTTTCTTCACAATAAAATTCTAATTAATAAAAATAGAAGTAATTTAAAATAGAAAACCATCATTAGGCAAATAGCAAAATAATAATTGTTGTGGGCAAAATCCATCATTGTATGATAAACTAGTTGGCAAAAGTATGATAAGTAACAAGGTATTTACATAGTATCTAAGAATCTTCTCATAATTATTAAATGCAAAAAGAAAATAATAACATTATAAATAAATCTCACAGATACCACCTTAACCAAGTGATCAAATTTGACATTATCAAAGAAAAAAACATACTGATGTCATGTATTTACTTATTGAGAAGAGTACATTGCCTCTAGAGTTCTTGCTCAAAATAAATAATCCCATTCTAATCATGAGAAAGCATCACACAAATCAAAATTAAAGAACCTTTTATGAAATACTGACTAGGTGCCTTCAAGACTGTTAAAGTCATGAAAGAAAAGGAAAGCTTGAAAAATTGTTTTCTAAAGGAACTTCTACATGTCTACTTTCTAAATCTCATAGTTTTATTGCTGTTTTATCTTCTTCTGTTCTCTTTACACTTGTTGGTTAATGCCTTATTTTAAACACACTGTTATCATTTTTGTAGTTTCAAAAGAAAATCAGGGCTTATAATTGCATGCTTTATCAAAAACATTTTAAAGTGAATCTGGCATTTAATATTTACTGTGGTATATTGTAGTAAAGAATGCAATGGCTTCTAGAACAACTTGGTGGCAGTGTCTTGATTTTTGTCAAGGTATCTCCATCATTGCTTTTGTACTATCAGTGCAAATACTAGCATAGTCAGAAAGCCATGAAAATGCCAGGAAACAGTTGAGAAATTGTCTCAGGGATTCCATGTCCTCAGAACCCACTTTAAAATAGAAACTGTTCTAAAAGATATATTTTCAGACAAAGAAGAAGAAAGAAGAAATAAATGTTAAGAAATGTTAGAATGGGGTGCCTGGGTGGCTCAGTGGTTGAGGCCTCTGCCTTCAGCTCAGGTCATGATCTCAGGGTCCTGGGATCGAGCCCCGCATCAGGCTCTCTGCTCAGCAGGGAGCCTACTTCCCCCTCTCTCTCTGCCTGCCTCTCTGCCTACTTGTGATCCTTCTCTGTCAAATAAATAAATAAAATCTTAAAAAAAAAAAAAAAAGAAATGTTAGCATGTTAAGAAATTTCTACCATTCAATAATGAACACTGAGAAATATAGTGATAACAGTGCAAGTGAATAAAGATAAACACTGAAGGTACAGAACAGGCAAGAACACAATTCTGTTTTCCTTTCAAAAGACTTCATTGTCAATCTCTTTAATACCCTCAAAGCCCTAGCCCTGACCTAGAATTTCATTTCATCACCTATGGAATATTATTCTGATAGATTCTGGCTTTCTTTCCTTCCTTTTTTTAATGCAATGATTCACCTGTACACTATATGTTGCTACAATTACTTCTTTATTTTCTACCCTCCATTTCACTTACTATTCCATTTAGAAACTTAGTAGAATTCATTTTGGAATTTTAAGTTCTGAGTCTTATGTTCCTATCTTTTCTTTCATGCAGCTATGTCTTTTTCTGTTTGCTCAAAAGTCTCAATGTATTCTTTGATTTGAATTTTCTGTTCAAATATTGGAACTAAATGTTAATGAAACAACCACTATCAAAATTAATGCATTGATAAGATGATGTAAGTTAGTACTAAGAAGAAAATGTACAGCTTACACGTATTAAATAAGAGAAATCCACTTAAATTATTTCCTTAAGAATTAGGAAAAAGACTAAAATTAAACTCAAACTAAATGGAGGAAATAAACTAATAGGAGTAGAAGTTAATGGAAGATGAAAGGGCAAATAGAGGAGATGAGTGAAAATGAAAACCATTTATTTTAAATGATAGTTAAAGTTTGTAAAATTCTAGCTAGGCTAATCAAGAAAAAAGAAAACACCAAAATTAATATTATTAGGAATATAGAGGGGGATTTCACCATAGACATTTCACATAATAAAAGAATAAGAGAAATCTTTGAACATAATTATATCAAGAATTACAATACTAACAGAACAAAGAAAAATGTATAATAATCTCCATACATATGTAGAAGAAACACTGAAAGTCAGTATTCTTTTGTGATTAAAATCTCTCAGCAGATCAGCTAAAGATAATCTACAAAAACCTGTAGTTAACTAAATACTTAGTGATGAAAAATTAAATGATTTCTCTGTAAGGTAAGGAGCAAAGCAGTATGATCTTTCTTTCCACTTTTATTTAACCTTATAATTTAACCTTGAAACCCGGGACAGTTCAATAAGACAATTACATAAAATATATGCATATTGAAAACAAAGAAAAAGTGTTAAAGGACATAATCTTGAGCATAGATATACTAATGGATCTACAAAAAAACTACTTAGAACTAGTAAGTAACTTTAGCAAAGCTGCATAATAAATATCAATACACAAAAACCAATTCCATTTATATTTTTGCACTATAACCTATATATTTCTACATATATATCATTATAATACAATGAATAATTGAGTGATGAAACTTAAAAAAATATTATTAATAGCATATTATCACAGCATCATTTACAACAGCCAAGATATGAAAGCAACTCAAGTGTTCATCCATAGATAAATGGATAAAGGAGACATGGTATATATATATATATATATATATATATATATACACACACCATGTGATATATATACAGTGACATATATGCAGTGGAATATTACTCAGCCATGAAAAAGAATGAGATCTTATTTTTTACAACATGAATGGACCTAGAGGGTATAATGTTAAGTGAAATGTCAGTCAGCAAAAGACAAATACCATAGGATTTCACTCATACGTGAAATTTAAGAAACAATGAAAAAAGAGACAGACTAAAACCCCCCCCTTTTTTAAGATTTATTTACCCATTTTTTTTTTTTAAGATTTTATTTATTAGACAGAGAGAGATCACAAGTAGGCAGAGAAGCAGGCAGAGAGAGAAGGGGAAGCAGGCTCCCTGCTGAGCAGAGAGCCCGATGTGGGGCTCGATCCCAGGACCCTGAGATCATGACCCGAGCTGAAGGCAGAGGCTTTAACCCACTGAGCCACCCAGGCACCCCTATTTACCCATTTATTTGACAGAGCGAGAGAGACAGCGAGAGCAAACACAAGAAGGGGGAATGGGAGAGGGAGAAGCAG
>JAQQSY010006639.1:0-10930 GCA_028646535.1 Procyon lotor
CTCTCAGGATGATGTGTCTGAGGGTAGGTTACATTTTCATTATTCTTAGGATTCACTGGGATTTCTGAATCTGATAATTTTTTTATCAATTCTGGAAAAGTATAATTTCTTTAAATGTTATTTAAATATCATTCAAATAACTTCAATATTTTAAATATTTAAATGACATTTAACTGTCATTAAATATAATTAATTATAATTTAAATATCATTTCTTTAAATGAAATACCATTTCTTTAAATATTGCCTTCTCTCATTCTATGTCTTCCTTTCAGAATTCTAATAGTTGCATTTCACACATTTCATACACTTCATCCCTGTCTCTTAACTTCCACTTTATCTTTTCCACTTATTTCCCTAGGCTATAATCTGAGTAATTTCTTTAGATCTATTTCTCAGTTCTCTAATTCTCTCTTCAGTTCTAATTTACTATTTGACTACCAGGATTCTAATTTTAATGATTATATTTTTATTTCTAGATGTTTTACCTTGTTCTTTTTCTAAACCTGCCTGTTTATTTTTTGACAGTCTCTTGATTTTCAATCCTACAGTCAATATCCTCTTTGTGTATATTAAATAAACCTTTGTCAGTTACATATCTGACAAGTTTAATTTATAAAGTCTTTGCAGATTTGATTCTGTTTACTGTTTCTGTGGACTCCCATTCATGTTGGCTTATTTCTTTTGTGTTTTTTACTTTTAATAGTAAACTCACATTCATAGGAAATTTATCTGTGAAAGTTCTTTAAGATCCTAGTTTAAAATACACTCCTCCAGGGATGCCTGGATGGCTCAGTTGGTTAAGCGGCTGCCTTAGGCTCAGGGTGATCCCAGGGTCCTGAGATTGAGTCCCGCATCAGGCTCCCTGCCGAGCAAGGAGCCTGCTTCTCCCTCTACCTCTGCCTGCCACTCTGCCTGCTTATGCTCTCTCTCTCTTTGACAAATAAACAAATAAGGTTTAAAAAAATACACTCCTCCAGAGAGGATTTGTGTTTGCTTCTGCCAGCCACCTGGTTGGAGAACCATACATTAGTACTTTAAGCTACATTCTAATCTCGGGTTTCTGGGATAACACATGTAGTGTGAATTCTGACACCAAAACTGTATGAAGGATGGTTATGCATTCTCAAGGCAAAGGCTGTTTTGTTTTTGTTTGTTTGTTTGTTTGTTTGTCTACCATCCAGAACCAAGGACAAGACAGACAAACTTCTCTACAATTTGTTTTTAAGGAATAGATTTTGTTTAATTCACCCTTTACTAAGTGTATCCCTTTTTAAGGACCAAGGTTTACCTGCAGTTTCCAATATAACTTCCTACCTTGCCTAGGCCTAGACTTTATCTCATTTCACCTGAGTAACCAGCTAAAACTATTCTCTAAACCACCAGTACCTTTTGGCCTTTAATGAGAGGTATTATAGCTGGAATTTTTTAGAATATCCAGCACACATGTTGTCAGGTACTTGGTAAGCATAGTGCTGGAAATGAAAAAGTAGTTTGCTTTCGATCAAAGAAGTCTGAAACTTCAGAAAATCTTCAACTATACCTTCCTACAGGCAAACAGAATTGTAAGTGCTCTGAAGTTTTAAGGAGGAACTGCAGCATGACACCACTAATTCACCTCCCAATATTTCTTCTTACAAGCTTGCTCAGATTCTTTCTTTTTTTTTTTTTTAAGATTTTTCATTTATTTGACAGAGAGATATAGGGAGGGCAGGAACACAAGCAGGGAGAGCAGGAGAGGGAGAAGCAGGCTTCCCTGAAGAGCAGGGAGCTTGATGTGGGGCTTGATCCCAGGACCCCGGGATCCTGACCCAAGCCGAAGACAGGGGCTTAATGACTGAGCCACCCAGGTGCCCCCATACCTCAGATTCTTACTGATCATTTTTAACATCATTCATTGATTCTTCTGCAAGTCTCCAAACTACCAAGGTTGTTTTGAATTTAAGTTATTTGTTCGATACATATTAAGGTATTTAATTATAGAAAGGTACTTGGGATGGAGTGACAAAATTACAAAGATATAATTTAAGAGGTAACTAGCATCACGAAGCAGGATGTGAAACATAATATTTGTTTAGCTATATTATGTATAGTGTAAGCAATAAAAAAAAAAAGGAGCCTAGAGGAAAAATAGAATCCCAATCATACAAGAGAGGCTCATTATGTTAAACATGAAAAGTTAATACAGTGTAGGAGGATCAAATGAGTTAGAAAGAATGAATCAAGTAGATATGATACCCTAATTGTTACCAGATACATGGAAAATGAAAAAAAAATCAAGCTGATGCCAAGTTTCACGCCGGGTAAACCATGCTACCACCTTTAGAAACAAGTTAAGCCTAGGAGGGAGAAGAAAACTAGTTTGGGGGAAATTAATCCAATTTTGCTATGGTAAGTTTGAGGAAACAGCAAAATAATAAAGTGGAAATATTAGCAAAATGTGGAAACTAGGACTTCAGATAAATGTCAGTTCAAAACTAAGTATCTTGGAAGAACATCCTCAAATGGCATCTGTGATGGTAGTTAAGAAAGAAGAGCAGCACACTTTCCTCAAGGAAACAGGGAAGAGTTGAAGGCCCAAGAAATGAACTTCAGAGAATGGTGACAGGGAGGAATGTAGGAAAATAAATTATTAGTAGAGCAGAAAAGTGTTCGCAAGTGAGAAGGAAACAATGATGTGACAAAAAAAGATGAGACCGTTTCAAGAAAGAAATGGTATCAAATGTGACAGCAAATCAGGGAAAATAAGGACTTCAAGAAAGCCACTCAATTTGATGATTAGGAAGTAACTGGTGCCCATCAAAAGCAAGGTATTATTACTGTGGTAAAAACAGAAGCCAGACTCGATATGTAATGGATCATTTTAAGAAAATAAAATGTCCAAAAATCTAGTCTCGGGGCACTTGGGTGGCTCAGTCGGTTGTGTCTGCCTTCAGCTCAGCTCATGATTCCCAGGTCCTGGGATAGAGCCCCACATTGGCTCCATGCGCAACAGGTAGTTGGCTTCTCCCTCTCCCTCTGGCCCTTCCTGCCCCCTGCTTATGCTCTCTTTCTCTCTCTCTCTCTTAAATAAATAAATAAAATCTTTTAAAAAGAGAATAGCCCTAGGAATTTTTGAATTGCAATTCTGTACTCTTTTTCTCCCAAAAGGGCTCTGGGTTATGCAAGCTTCAGGCTCCATCATACCTGGATCTCCCTCTATTAGCGAGTAACTCATCCTCTCAACACCCCAACATAGCCATGTTGGTAACATAACCTTACTTGCTCCACTAAGGTACAAAGACTTTGAGAAAGTCCAATGTAGCCTCAAAAGATGAAAGTTGGGATCTGCTGATCTGCACTGGGTTTTCCCAGCATGGAAGAGAACCACAATACAAGTATCTCCCATTTAACATAGCACAACTCTAGAAAGAGATAATGAATCTAGAGATTTTTTTTTCTAACTACAAAAGGAGCTATGTTATACAATTCTCTTTTAAAGCTCTAAATGCCATACTTACTCTTATATTTAATGAAACATTTTATACACGAAGAGCAGAAAATTGATGTATTTGGCACTATGGCCAACTTATCTAAACAAATGGAGACCAAGGCACAAATACTCGCATTATTTCCACAGGCAGTATGCAACAAGAATAGAGAGCATCTCTGCATGGAATGTATTATCAAAGGGAATGAAGTCAGGATAAATTCAGAGAACTTGAACAAGAGAACTAAAATTAAACAGCATAACTCTGCATCCTTGAAGGAGACTCCAAAGGCCCTGTAAACAGCTAAATGATTTTTTAATTTTTTTTTTGAGAGAGAGAGAGTGCACATGTGTGGGAGTGGGGGAGGGTGGAGGGACAGAGGGGGTGGGAGAGAATCTTAAGCAAGCTCAATGCCTATCACGGAACCTGGCACAGGGCTCCATCCCAGGACCTCGAGATCATGAACTGAGCCAAAGGCTGATGCTTAATCAACTGAGCCACTCAGGTGCCCCAATATGCTTTAAAGATTTTAATAATATTGTTTATTGTAATAATTAGTAGCCACAAAGAAATTAGTCAGAGAAGCTCAAGAGATGCTGCCTGAAATGTATTTAAATAATCAGTGGCTTGGTTTGAAATGTCTGTTGATTTTGGAATCATTCATGTGAAAGAGCCTGATTCCTAGCACGCATTTCCACTGTATCCCTCTTCTAGGGGGACAAAAAACACTGATTTAGAGCGAAAAACACTGCTTTATTAGTACCCTATCTTCACACACTGAAGTTCAGTCCAACGGACAGAATGTCTTGTCCTCTGTCCAGGACAGAGACTAGCTCCAGATTCTGAAAATGCTGAACCCTGAGCTCCCTCTGGAGGAAGTTAGGACTATCTGATATCAAAGAGAACTTGAGAATTGTTTTTACTTTTGGACTAGAGGGGCATAAAGACTACATAATGACCACTGGACACCTGCAATTTATATATTGCTACCCATTAAATGAAAGCTACTTGTGAAGAGAAAGAACCTTAACCCAAAATCAGCATGAAAGTCAATCTAAAGCAAAATTTATTTTATTTACTGCTTTGAGGTATACATTTCACAGGATCATTTATTCTTTCAATGTCATGTGTATCCATACTCGTAAGCAAAGAAATCAGGACCTCATCTCACAGAGATTTAGTGTTTTGTTCATTGTTCATTTCCCATGTCTAGATAGGTGCCTGGAATATTTTAGTGGAGGGAAACCATTAATAAACAAAATAAGTAAAGTTACGTAACTTGTCAGGTAGAGAAATGCTATATTAAAAAGTTAAAAAGAGAATAGGAATGGTAAAAGTTGTAATTTTAAGTAAAGTAGTAGAAAAGTCTTCAGATATGAGTAAAAACCAGTAAGGAGGCTGTCCTGAACAATGGGCAAGAAATGTACATAGGAGTAGAGGAGTAAAAAGTACTCAAATTCTGGAAATTCTTTCAAGCTATAGCTGAAAAAATGTATGGTATGAGAGAAAAGGAAAAGTCAAGGATTATTCCAAGATATTTCCCCTGACCCAATGGAAGAATGGAGTTACCCTTAACTAAGATGTGGGAAATACAGAGGAGCAGGAGAGAGTGAGAAAGAGATCAGGACCTTAATTCTGGACATGTGAAGTTGGAGATACCTATTATATGTTTTAGTGGAACAGTTGAATGGGCAATCGGAAATGTGAGTCTGGAGTTTAAGGGTCAAATCCAGGCTGGAGAGAAATGAGAGTAGTCAGTATGTAAACAGTATTTAAGGTCGTGAATCTGGATGAGTTCACCAAAGGAATATAGACAGAAAAGAGAAGGTCTAAGAACTGAGTCCAAATGCTTTTTGATTATTTAAACTACAAAGCCATTATATCTCTTGTTTTCCCTTTGTTTACAGAGCCCACTAAGCTATTAAGAGAAACCAACCAGGGGTGCCTGGGTGGCTCAGTGGGTTAAAGCCTCTGCCTTTGGCTCAGGTCATAATCTCAGGGTCCTGGGATCAAGCCCCGCATTGGGCCCTCTGCTCAGCAGGGAGTCTGCTTCCCACCTCCCTCTGCCTACCTCTGCCTACTTGTGATCTCTCTCTGTGTCAGATAAATAAATAAAATCTTTTAAAAAAATAGAGAGAGAGAAACCAACCAGATGAAACAAATTCATGATGATTACTGTCCACCATCCCTCCAGATAGCTATAAATCAACTATCTGGTGATTTTTCCTAGGTCAGATTTCAAAATTAAAGTAAATAAATCTGTTCTCCTTTTTTTCCCCGATGACATTTCATTTTTTTTCAAGATTTATTTGTTTGTTTATTTAAGAGCGAGAAAGTGGAGGTGAGAGGGAAGGCAGAGGGACAGAGAGAGAATTTTCAAGCAGACCCCCAGCTAAGCGTGGACACTAACGTGGGGCTCAATTTCATGACCCATGAGGTCGTGCCTGAACCAAAACCAAGAGTCACACTCAGTCAACTGAGCCACCCAAGCACCCTTGCCAATGACATTTTAAAGAAGAGTGCTACATTTGTATGCCTTCTGGGAGGTCTCCCTAATAACCACTCACAGCTAATCTCTAGCAACTATTTCTCAGCAATCCTAAAATGAATGACATTATATTAGACAAGACTGAATACACCACAGCTTTAACTAGTTTTGTCCTCTTCACTTTTAGTTTGGCTTTCATTCCACCCACTGTTAAGTATATACTTCCACTTATCTGACTTCAGGATTATTTTTTCAGAAAAGACAATAAATTATTAAAAAAAAAGACAAAATTTATTGTATGTATAAACAAATGTATGTATGTATAAACAAAATTTATTATGATTTTCTGCTTTTATAGAGCCATCAGTTATCATCTTTTCCTAACACTGTACAGGGAGAATGTAGGCAGTTAGGAGACTAGCAGGATAGTAGAATATTTTGTTTCTATATTTTTGCTTTTTATTAAAATGAAATCATCTTTTTTTAAATGCTTTTATTTATTTATTTGACCCAGAGAGAGAGATCACAGTAGGCAGAGAGGCAGGCAGAGAGAGAAGGGGAAGCAGGGTCCCTGCTGAGCAGAGAGCCCGATGCGGGGCTCGATCCCAGGACGCTGAGATCATGACCTGAGCTGAAGGCAGAGGCTTTAACCCACTGAGCCACCCAGGTGCCCCTGTCAGCCTATTTTTTTTTAAAGTTTTATTTATTTGAGGAAGAGAGATCAGGAGAGGGCATGAGCAGGGAGAAAATGGAGAAGCACAATCCCTGCTGAGCAGTGGGCCCAACTTGGGGGTCTGTCCCAGGACCCTGAGATCATGACACGAGCCAAAGGCAGAGGCTTTAACCCACTGAGCCACCCAGGTGCCCCTAAAATGAAATCATCTTGTAACTTATGGTTTGTATATCACCTAAAATTTCTTGATCATTTCCCTCTGCAATTCTGCTGGTAGTTTCACTAACATAGGCCAATTTCCATTTAGGGTCCTTTAATTTACACTTTGGACAGCTGTGTAATTCTGTATTAAGCAAATTGTCCTCTTCTTGGCATTCCTGTGTATTTGTTTCAGTTTTTCCTGTTTATAGAACTATGCAGTTAAAAAATACAACTTTCTTAACCTTGAGTTTGATGAAAATGTCAACTCTGCATCAGCAGTCTACCATATTTGGGGCCTTATTAGGCACTGAAAGTACTTTATAAACTACTGTTACTCAAGCCCTGGAAATCCAACTCCTCTGAGAGAGTTGATAAAAGGGCCACAGGAATGGAATGGAAATAACTTAAACACAGAAATCAGGACTATATCATCTTTCAAAGATTCTCCAGGCTTTGGGTTGCCTGGGTGGCTCAGTTGGTTAAGCATCTGCCTTTGGCTCGAATCATGATCCTAGGGTCCGAGGACCAAGACTTGAATCGAGCTCCCTGCTCAGTGGGGAGCCTGTTTCTCCCTCTTCCTCTGCCTGCTGCTGCTTTGCCCATGTGTGCTCCTTCTCTTTCTCTGTCAAATAAATAAATAAAATCTTTTAAAAAATAAAACTTAAAGAAAAAGAAGATTTTCCAAGCTCCATCCTAATGTCATCATGTTCTAGCCACCATGAAACATTTTCAGTTTTGATGTAAGCAACTCACTACTTCAACAATTTGCTTAAAAAAAAACCAAAATGCTTTATAATAAATATTTATAAGACAGAGTCATATGTGGGATGTCTGCGTGGTTCAGTTGTTTAAGTGTCTACCTTCAGCTCATGTCATGATCTCAGAGTCCTGGGATTGAGCAGGGAGCCTGATGCAGGGCTCCATCCCAGAACCCTGAGATCACTGACCTGAGTCAAAGGCAGATGTTTAACCAGCTGAGCCACCCAGGTACCCCTCCACTACCAAAACTCTTATACTGAACCTCTAGTTCTAGCCATGATGGAGTAGCAGGTATTTGTCTTACCTTAAACAATAATAAAACTGGAAAAGACATATAAAACAACTGTTTTCAGATACTGAACAGCAGATAAGGTCAATTTTATCAGAAATATAAAGGCCCTCAATAGTGCTTGCTTTGGCAGCACATATACTAAAGGCCCTCAATATATATGCACCTAATAATAGAGATTCAAAATGCATAAAGCAACTACTAATAGAATGGAAAGGAGAAACAGAAAAATCTACAAATAAAAAGATTTCAATATTCCCCCATCAGCAACTGATAAAACAAGTAGATTAAAAATCAGTAAAGATATGAGACCTAAATAAACTATCAAGTAACTTGACTGAATTGTTGGGTGTTATACTACACCCAACTTCAGAAAAATACATGTATTTTCAAGAATAATTCTTTTCGGGGCACCTGGGTGGCACAGTGGGTTAAAGCCTCTGCCTTTGGCTCAGGTCGTGATCTCAGAGTCCTGAGATCAAGCCCCACATTGGGCTCTCTGCTCAGCAAGGAGCCTGCTTCCCCCTCTCTCTATGCCTGCCTCTCTGCCTATTTGTGAGCTCTCTCTGTCAAATAAATAAATAAAATCTTTAAAAAAAAAAAAAAAGACTTGTAAAAAAAAAAAAAGAATAATAATTCTTTTCAAGGGGTGCCTGGGTACTTGAGTCAGTAGAGCATCCAACTCTTGGGTTCAGCTCGGGTAGTGATCTCATGGTTATGGGATAAAGCCCAGTGTGGTGCTCTGCACAGAGTCTGCTTGAGATTCTTTCTCTGTCTCCCTCTGCCCCTTCCCTCCATTCTCTCTCTCTCTCTAAAACAAATAAAACTTAAAAAAAGAAAAAAGAAAAATTCTTTTCAAGTGTACACATTCTTTCCAAGATTGTTCAACATTCACTAAGATAGACCATATTCTGGGACATAAAATAAGTCTCAATGGATTTAAAAGGGCTGAAATAATATATTTTCTGACCACAATGGAATTAAATTAAATTAAATTAAAAATTGATATTATTTAAATTAAATTATGATAACACTAAGATATTTGGAACAGACCTAAATAGTTGATAATTGAACAACACACATCTTTTTTTTTTTTTTAAGATTTTATGTATTCTTTTGAGAGAGAGAGAGAGCATCAGCAGGAGGAGGGGCAGAGGGACAAGGAGATATCCTCCTGAGCATGGAGCCCGATGTGGGG
Organism: Procyon lotor; assembly: GCA_028646535.1. Classification (NCBI taxonomy): domain Eukaryota; kingdom Metazoa; phylum Chordata; class Mammalia; order Carnivora; family Procyonidae; genus Procyon; species Procyon lotor. The sequence goes on from JAQQSY010006639.1 coordinate 9,078, forward strand.
CTCCATCCCAGAACCCTCAGATCATGACCTGAGCTGAAGTCAGATGCTTAACCAACTGACTGATCTACCCAGCTGCTCCTCAAACAACACATTTCTAAAGAAATCTTAAGGAAAATTGGGAAATATTTTTAACTGATTGAAATAATACTGTTTAAATTTGTGGCTTGCAATTAAAAGGGAAATTCAAAGCTTTGAACGATCATATTAGAAAAGATGAAAAGTCTCAAGTCATTGACCTCAGCTCCACCTTCAGGAGCTAGAAAAAGAAAAGTAAATGGAAAAACTGCTTCCTCTACTCATAACACTTCTGACACTAGCTGGAGTTAGCCCACAGGTTAAGGGTTCAATCCAAGACTGTCCCCCATTCCAGACTCCAGTAACAAGTTTGGGTCTCTTCTACTTCTCACCAACTAGCTATAAATCGGGAGTCCCACAACCTCTTTCTTGGGTCTAATAATTTGCTAGAATGGTTCATAGAACTCAAGAAAGTGCTTTATTTGGTATTATCAAGTTTTTTTATAGGATAGAATTCAGAAACAGCCAAATGAAAGAGATGTATAACACAAAATATGTGGGAAGAAGTGCAGATTTCCCATGCTTTCTCTCGGTGCGTCATTCTCCCAAGACCTCAATGTGTTGACCAACTGGAAAGTTCTCCTAACCCCTTTGTTTAGGGCTTTCATGGAGGTTCCACTATATAGACAGGATCGATTAAATCATTGGCCATTGGTGATAAACTCAATCTCTAGTCTTTCTCCTCTTCCTAGAGGTCAGACCTGAAAATTTTAATCCTCTTGTCACAGGGATAGTTCCTCTGAGAACCAGCCCCCTTACTCTGAGTCACACTTCATTAGCATAAACTCAGGTGTGGTTGAAAGGGGTTTCATTATCATAAACTTGGGTATGGGGGTGCCTGGCTGGCTTAGTGTGTAGAGCAAGTGACTTGATCTCAGGGCTGTAAGTTTGAGCCCCATATTGGGTGTAGAGATTACTCAAAAATAAATAAGTAAATAAATGAAACTCAGGTATGGTTGTAAGGAATTAAATATGAATAACAAAAGACGTTCTTCTCATCCCCATTAGTTAGGAAATTATAAGTGTTTTTAGGAACTCTGTGCCAGGAACAGGTGATGAAGACCAAATATACATATTTCTTATATCACAATATCACAAAGAACAAATTAAACCCAAAATAAACAGGAAAGAACAACAAAGATAAATCAATAAATCATAAATCAATAAAATAGGCCAAAAACAACAGAAGCAATCAATGAAACCAAAAACTGGTTTTTTGAAAAAATTACGAAAACAAGTAAACCTGTAGCTAGAGTTACCAAGAAAAAAAAAAAACACAAATCACCAATACAAGAAATGATAAAGGGGACATCACCTTAGATCTTACCAACTTTAAAATAACAAGAGAAAAATGATAATCAATGTTATGCCAATAAAATCAGCAACTTTGATGAAATAAATAAATCTTTTAAAAGAGGCAGATTACCAAAACTGATACAAAGAGAAATAACAGATGTGGATATTTCTATATTTATTAAATAAATTTAAGGAAATTGAATTTGTATATTAAAATACTTCCACAAAGAAAATTCCAGGCTTCACTGGCCTCTGTGGTGATTTCTAACAAATATTTAAGGAGAATATAAAAATCATCCTACACAATTTCTTTCAGAAAACAAAGGAAGAGGGAACACTTCTCAGCTCAGTTATAAAGCAACATTAACACTGATACCAAAACTAAACAAGAACAATATAAGAAAAAAAAGGGACTAAAATCCTTCATTAATATAAGTGCCACAATCCCTAAAATAGTAACTGATTAAATCCAAAACAAAACA
>JAQQSY010006640.1:0-10930 GCA_028646535.1 Procyon lotor
CCCCCCAGAGATCTCTCCAGGCACCAAGTGCTCCTTAGGCTTTGGGAGGACCGAAGATTCTCACCAACTGGATACCTGCCCCTCAACCCAAAGTGAACTCCGAAATAGAAAGCTCTAGCATTCACTTCGCCTTCCGGTTTCCTGAAGGGCTTGTGTTTTCACCCCATCTCGCCATCCTGGGAGTGGTGGCTAAGTTCGGGCTGGAGGTGAGGTCGGCTGGTTGGTTAAGGATGTGGACTCGCTCGGGGCCGAAACCCAACATGGTTTTTCTGCCACTGGTGGCATCCCCTTCCCTCATAGGGGCAGCGCAACAGCCGTGCACCCGGCCACGCGGGAAACGTGCCACGGCCAGGGCTTCCCCGCTGTTAGAGAGACACTTTCCGTCTTAGAGAGATACCTCCTGGCAGGGAGATGGAGGATTAGCAGGCTTCATCAGGAGTAAGAGGGCAGCGTTTCCCCCCTTTCACTCCCTAAGTCATACTGCCCTGTCTTAGGGAGGCCAGAACTCTCGGAGGGTTTCGGTCCCACCTAGGACTGACCTGTATTAACTACGAAGTATATTTAAAACAAAACAAAACAAAAAAAGGACGGACACATTTTTATTCTAAAGATCAGGAGCTCCTGCCCTGTGTGTGAGTTGAGCAGTGGGAAGAAGATGGAAAGGAGGGGGCAGAGGGGTCAAGGGGTGGGCCGCAGAGGAGGGGCCCTGGGGGCCCACGGAGGCTCTTTTGCCCAGAGAAGGTTACCTGGTTTGGAGAACGCACACCAGCCAATAACTGGCCCACTGAGCCCGGGGCCGCTAACGGGTTCAGTGCAAACACAGACATGCTGCCTGAAAACCCCCCTGTATTAGTATCGCCCAGCACAAGGGTCTCTGGTAAGCTCACCCATCCTCTCACTCGGCCCTTTCCTTGACCTTCACTGCCCTTACCTGGTCTTCCAACCTTTGAGCGCTCCCCTGTCCCCCATCCCTTACAGATCAGTCAAAGACGGGTCCAACCTGTGCATTAGAACTGAGGCGTGTGAACCCGGGACCGGTCCAGCCCAGGGTTCACCAGAGCACAGCTGCACTTAAAGCGCTCATCCGTCCTCATCCAACTCCTCCAAAGCCGGCATGAGTGTCGCAGGCCCCAGGGGGAGGGGGAAAGAGCTCTGTGTCTCTCAGTTTTCTGGACACACAGGCGGCTGCCTTCTCTGCCTGGGAGCCACCAAGAACACCCCGCAGGAAGCCACACTCGCACCCTGGACACAGCCCTTGGACACCATCACGACATTTGAGTCTTGCCCCCGGTGCCTCCGCAGGGGCCTGCAGACGTCCATGTTCAGAGGGCTGCTTCTCAGTCTTGTTGCTACAAGAGGAGGATTCTTCACCAGGAAGAACCAATGAAGGATGTACCGGTGTGATGCTCTCACCGAGGGTCGGGATGTGGTGGGAGAAGAGAGGGAGGCCACACGTACTTAGGCCCATAGTACTTCTCAGCCTATTCGCTCGGGCGCTTGGCCAACTTTCTCCTTTTCTTCTGGCTCCGGAGATTTCCACCTGGGAGGAGGAGGGAGGCCCCCACACTGCCGGGAGCAGGGCTCAAAGGCGGCGCTCACAGGCTAGCCGCTGCCCTGGACACTGAACACACTGAGACCATCCTTTACAGGCACCTTGGCCGAAGGACACAAGGACACCGTGCCGGTGTAGGGAGGGCGGGGGGAAAGGGAACGCACGGATCTTCTTCTCTTAAAGCAGTAACTGAAATCCTAGAGGAATACGAGCATGGCCCTAAAGCCAGGGCCCTAAGATGCACTGACTTGTAAGGAGAGCAAAGGGAGCAGCTGAACCGGCTTAGGAGCTGCAGGCCATCAGAGCAGAAAGGGGCTCAGCGACCAATGTGGTCTACGGAGCTCTGCACACTGGTAGGAGGGTGGCTGGTTCCGAGAACCAGGAAGGGACAGTGCTTCCTTCGTAACTGACGAGGATGACGAGGACAGCAACGACACAACCGCCCCTTTCTACTCACTGAGTCTGTGCCAGGCACTGACCAAGGCATGTGAAGTAGTGTCTTTTGCAACCCGACACGGACCTCATGAGGCAGTGCCGTTACGATGGCAACGTTCTACGCTTGGGGAAATGGAGGAGGAACCGATGGCCACGAGGACGGGATGCTTAGAAGAGACCCCTGCTATTAATGAAGCCTGGTCCATTTTCAGGAATACCTGCCCGCTCTAGGAGAGCTCGGCTTTTCAAACCTCTGTGCTCCTGACTGAAGTTACAGGAGGGCTCCCGGGAGGAGTGTGGAGATGAGGCTCTTTTTGGAAAGGCTGCCTACAGAACAGACGCCGACAGAAACGGGTCCTACTCCAGCAAGAGAAAACACCAGTCGTCCGTCTTAGCCTGAGCGGTCATAAAGCACACGCAAACCTGTGCACAGGTGCCTGGAGGAGACCCACCCCAGGTCAGGAGGACGCGTGGAGCCATAAGGACCCTGTCCACGCTGCACCCACGCCACGGGCTGCGATTAGGAACTCAGCAGGGACAGGAGTCTGGCCTGGGATAGGGGCAGATCTGCTTCACCCCGCAAATGCTATACATTGTACACAGTGGAAAGAGGGTTAGTTTTAAAACCAGGAGGATGTGGGTTCAGATCTGGAACCCACCACTTACGGGCTGTTGGTGGGTAGGAGTTCTTTTCTGGCCTCCCAGCAGGTAGCACGGGCTTCCTGATTTTCCTCTGGGCACCTCTTTCTTTACTTCCAGTCCAGGTGGTTCAGGGAAGGATGACCTCACTCCTGACACGGGGAAGTGGGCACGTGAGCCAATGCGGGCCAATCAGAACGTTGCACTTAGGGGTGCCTGGGTGGCTCACTGGGTTAAAGCCTCTGCCTTTGCCTTGGATCGAGCCCCGCATGGGGCTCTCTGCTCAGCAGGGAGCCTGTTCCCCCCCCCCCCGCCTACTTGTGATCTGTCAAATAAATAAATAAAATCTCTTAAAAAAAAGTAAAATAAGAATGTTGCACTCTCCACCCCCCCCCACCACTCCCCCCGGCACCCCCCAGCCATTCAGTCAGGGAAGAGCAACTGAGCCTCGCCAGGCAATGAGGCTCAATTCTGGACTCTGACGGGACTATTAGTAGACATGTTGTCTCCCTGGGATTGTGGATTAGACAGGCTCTCTCTGAGCTTCGTCAAAGCAGGGGCCATAAACTTAAAGACCTTCACTCAGACTTGGTTAGTATGAAAAGAATCTCTAAGTCACAATGGTAATTTCCAATGCTTTGAGAGGGAACCATCCTATTATGTCAAATACGTCGTATTCTCTAAGCACTGTGCTGCGAGGATATTTGCATTCCGCGACCGCAGGCAGTCAATGAACAAAGAGCACTGCTAACAGACCAGACAGGTGGGGGCAACGTCTTTTTTAAATTTAAATTTATACATATCTGTGTTGTTTTATTTATTGAGGTAATAGATGTTATGAACCAAGTTCTTCCTGAGACATTCAATACAAAAATTCCTGTTTCATCTAACGGGGATCTAATCTTCAACCACGAAAGCCTGTATGACTATAAAAACTTACAAAACGTTCTATTCTTTTAATCAATAGAATATGTTTGTGTTGGGAATGGAACTTACTTAAACTGTAAATGAACTCCCAAGTCTTGTGTTAATCCAAAGCAACAATTTTTAAGTAAGTAGGTTTTTGGGTTTGTTTTTTTTTTTTTTTAAGATGTTATTTATTTATCTGACCGAGAGAGTGAGCACACATGGGGAGAGGGGCAGAGGAAGAGGGAGAAGCAGGCTCCCCGCTGAGCAGGGAGCCCAATGCAGGACTCAGTCCCAGAACTGGAGATCATGACCTGAGCCAAAGGCAGACGCTTAACTGACTGAGCCACCCAGGCGCCCTGATTCTTTCTTAATACATCAGATTCTAGGGTCTGATAGTCTAGAAATAAATAAATAGTGCCTCTCGCAGATTCAAAATCAAACTTCAAAAAACCTGGCTTCTCCTGCAGGGGTCAGCAAACCCTTTCCGTAAAGGCAAATCCTAAATACTTTAGGCTCTATGGGCCATACAGCTCTGTTACAAATAATTTCCTAGAGCATGAAAACAGCCACAAATGTGCACGAATGGGCATGGCTGTGTTCAATACAGTTTTCTTTACTAAACCAGGCAGGCAGCCAGCCCCTGGGACTATAGTTTGCCAACCCTTGTTCTATAGCATGAAGCTGCTGGGAATATTTCTGCCACCTTGAAGGGAGAGCCTGTCTGAGAATTGAAACAGCAGAGAAGAAGGAAAGAACTGAAGGATGGATGGCTCAGGTGAAACTGAGACTTCATTGCACCATTTGGGCCCCTGGATCCAGCCCTTCCTGAAACTATTCTAACAGTGGACATTTTCTTCACATGAACCAATACATTCTCTTTTTAACTTAAGCCCAAGTGGGTTGGATTCTCTCTCGCTTCTGACCATAGGGCTCTAACAAATTCACTGTGTGACCTTCAGGAAGCCCTGTCAGCTTGCTTTCCCATAACCTAGAATAACAGTGACTTGTAAGGATAAACAGGTGTGTACTAAATGCACCCTTTGGGGGCATGGAATGGAGACTCAATAAAAGTTACCTAAAAATAAAAGGTCTCCTCTAGTATCAGGCAGACCACCTGGCCAGAAAGGTCTGAATTTCCTCACCACTTCGCCACTAAGGGATTACAGGAAGTTTGCAGGCTCTGAACTATATGCCAAGACCCTCCAGGCTGTGCATCTCAAGTTTCAGTGCAGGTAAGAATCAACTCGAGTATCGGCTAAAACTTTTGATCCCTGGTCTCTATCATAGATCTGGACCAATAACACGAATGCATTAATAAGCAGCCCAGGTAATTTCAGTGTGAGCAGTCTAAGAATTACACTTCAAAAAACATACTATGGCATTCCTACCAAAGCCTAGAATCTTACACCCTTCTTCCCAATTAAATCCACGACCTTCAGGTAGCTATGGAGGAAGATCACTTCGGTGATGCTAGCCAGTACCAAAACCCTCAAAGAATCTATAGTCTTTAAACATGTCTAATGTTCATACAGTTCTTTATTCTTTCCAGGTGACTTTTTAAAAATTAAGTAATCTCTACACTCAACCTAGGGCTCCAACTTACAACCCAGAGATAGAGTGTCACTCACCGACTGAGCCAGTCAGGTGCCCCTCTTTCCAAATGCTTTTCCATTTATTATCTCATTAGGTCTTCATAACATTTCCATTACGTAGGAAGGATATCAAATTTCCTAACGTTGCTCTGCAATTATGGCTAACATACCATATTCTCTTCTCAAAGAATCACATTTTAGCATTAAGGTTCTGAGAAGGTCTGCAATAAACCTTGTAAACTTTAACACTTTAGTTCTCAAACTTAATTTAACTACAAATATGACTGGTTGGTGTTCCCTGGTGGGACACCACTGAGGTCCCCAAACAGACCAGCATTCCATGGGGTATCATTTCCAAAATGCCAAGGCAGTTTTTTTTTTTTTTGATCCCTTCTACAGGTGCAGGAAATTAGATGCAGAGGCCTCAGGGGACTTGCCCAGACTCCACCAACTCCGATAGGCAAGTAAAGGGGCCCAGGGCTCCTGAATCTAAAGAGGGGCCAGTCATTCCTCACACCCCAAACCTCGTGGATGGCTTGTGGATGTACAAGACCGAGCAGCATGTAAATTTTTTAATTCAACTTTTTTCAGTCTCTTCTCCCATGACACTGTCAAGGTTAACACACTCCTCAGCCTTTTTCCTCCCTTGAGCTCATTCCAAGATCTCATAATAACGGCCCCTGGGTTACCTATTGAACACAGAATGATAGAGCACCTTGTGAAGACCTCACATCCCATGGAGGAGGCACTGCCCGAGTCTACCTCCTTTTAAGCTCAGATTTCTCATTTTCTTTCTCTGATGACCTAACAGTCTCCTCGTTTACCTCCCATTAGTTCACAGACCAGTTTTGCAGCGCCGTTTGTCATTGGTGTAGTGACTGTGTGAAATCTAAACAGTACTCCTGGAGAAAATATTTTCGCAGGAATGGGGTCCTTGCTAAAACAGCCTCGCTTTCTTTCCCCTGTGTGTATAATTTCCGTGTCTTTTTGCCATCCATCACTCTAACTTGGGCCTGCCTGAACCATTTCTCAGAAAAGAAACTGCTGATGTATTTTTTGAGGTTTTCACGAGGAATTTGCAATTTTCCTTGTTTCATAACACAGAAATCGAGCTCCATTAGTCTTTTTTCAGAGGTAGATGTCCTGTCCTTTTGTCCTGTCAAAAAGGTCCTTTGGGGACCTTTCATTATTCTTCCGCATGAAAGAGGTTCAATTTCCAAAGTGGTCTCAGCAGAAGTCATCAAGTAATTTCTCCCTTTAAGAAGTTCTGAATTCACATCGAATTAGGAGCGTATTTTTAAATTCTTAATTTTTTTTTAAATGATGAATAAACTGACGTCAGAGCCTAGAGTTTGAACTCTGAACACTGAGGTCTAAGCGCCATTCACCGATTGGCTTGTGGGTACGGGCACGTTCATTCATTGATCTCGGAATGGCATTTCCTTAACAGCAAAGTAGGGATCATATCTACTTCTCTGATTGTAGAGTCCTTATATGAACACGTGGAAACTACAGGTTAATCACTGGCACTTGGTGTGTTCTCATTAAACATCTCCCGACTCCAAATCTAGGGTGTTGATGGGTCCCGTCGTTATGCTGTCTGAATGTACTCTCAGTTCGTCTCGTCCGACCGTCTCGTGTGCAAGGGAGGCAGGCTGCTGGGTCCTCGCTGGGGGGCTCCAGAAAGCACAGCTAATGGCCGTCACACGCTCCAGAGCAGCAATGAAACTAACTGAACAGCCCTGGTTCCAACTGGGAAACCGCCCCGCGTCACAGAAGTTCAACGGTGAGTTAGAATGTTTTACTCGCCATTCGGTATTTTAATTGATAAAAAGCATCTTTCCAGTTTTTCTTTGCGGTGACATAATAAAACTTGTCACAACTAAATTAGCCCCGATTGTGCTATAGCCCCCGTCCCCTTTCCAAAGTTTCCAGGCATTAGATGAGAAGGCTTCAGGTCAAGGAAGGGTAAAACAGGGATGTCCCAAGAAATGAGCCAAGTTCGGGCCTCTGTCCTCCTCTCTGTCCCCATGGGCACTTTTGGGAGGTATCACTCACGGCCCATGGGCCCACAAGGTTATGGCGCGTTAACCCTGCAAATATTTGTTACACATTAATAGCACCACTTGAGTTACGGGACAGGGGAGTTGAGGAAGGAGAAGGTGAAGCTCCCACCCTTTAAAATCTTCAAATGGAAAGTACCACACCAAAGCAAATACCCTTCTATGGGGACAGGAACGGGAAACTGACATGGAACATACAAAGCACATGTATAATGAGAGGTAATAGAAATACTTTGCTCAGTGCGACAGAACAATCTTAAGGATCATTATTAAAGGCAAGAGCATTGTCTTTCCCGAGGCAAACTCAAACTTTAAGAACATTCCCAGATAAATCTAGGGTGGTCGGGAATTCACAGGGAAAAGAACTTCGTTTGCTTTGAGAATCTCCAGGCACAGTCACGGGCTACACTTTGCATCCCATTTCTTAGTGACGAGGACAACTAGTTTCGGAGCCACAGAGCCATTCCCCTCGGTGCAGTCCTTTCGGGGGACCTTGGTCTGGAACCCTCATCAAGTTCCCAAGAAGTCAGAAGGGGAAGGACCAGGTGGGTTAACACCACAACTGCCTTCCCTACAGATAATTCTCCTGCCTTCCTTAGACAGTGCCTGCGTCTGGCAAAACGGATGAGACATTTCACTGCAGAGCTAATCAAATATCAGTCTTGGCTGTTCTGAAATTCATTCCGAAAGCAAAGGAAAGCCTTGTCATTGAAAGGCAAAAATTGAAGAAAAACATCCTGTCTCTCCGATTCACATTTCTTGCTTTTTTTTGCAGCTACACATTAGTGGAAAATCTTCACTTTCCCCAAGATTTTCTCACTCAAAATATAAATGCCTATTGTGTGCAAGAGGAGTCAATGGCCATTCTCAGGCAACTATCTGAATAGTGTTTTATCACTTATCAAGCCCTTGCCCAGTGGCATCCTTTGACCCCTACAACAAACCAACAGGAGAGGTAAAGCGAGTATGTTAATCCTTATTTTACAAAAAAGCAAATTGACAGGGGCAGGGATGGCTGGTTGCCTGCCAAAATCCATTCTTCCTTTCTCTTTAGTGAAAGCTTCTTGATTTTCTGCCCAGCTGAAAGACTGTTTCCTAGCCTCCTCTGAGGGTAGGTGTGGCAATATTACCAACCTTTGACCACTGAGCTATAAGCTGAAGTATTGTGACTTCTGCCAAGTCTGCTAAAGAGAAGGGATGTGCCATTTCTTTGATCTGCTTTTCCTTTCACCCAGTTTCCTAGAGCAAAGCTGTGATGGCTGGAACTTGGCAGCCACTATGAGGACAGGGGTAACCTCATAGTAATGAAGGAGCAGTAAGCTAAATGGTACCTTAGTCCTTCAGAATTTCATGGAGCCATCACACATGATAGGTTTGAACTGTCTGCTTCTGCATTCTTCTGTGAGAGAAATGAACTCCTATCCTGTTTAAGTTATGATTTTGTTTCATGCAGTTGATCCTAATCCTAATGCAAAAGAAGTGACATGCAGAAGTTTATACAAACTATAGTTTGTAAGTGGCAGAACTCCAAGTGCTGATGTAACAGGTCCACATTCCACACACTCTCTGGCAGAAGTCAAGAACCTTTTATAACCTGTTTGGTAGCTTGTAAAGGAGCCAAATATTTTTATTTTTTTAACAAGTTAACATTTGTTTGTTTTTTAAACTTATAGGAAGACTTTCTTCCCCTCTTTCTCCTTCCCACTCTCCTCTATAGTTCTTGTGTGTCTGTCCAACTTTGATTTAATCATGAAATGTCCCATAGCTCAGCTCTCCCTAGACAACTGCATTTACTCCTGTGCCTTGAACACAGATAAGCTGAAGATTTCTAAATGTAAGCTTCTAGCCTAGAAGGCTCTTTAATTGATAAAGCAACTTACAAGCCATGTTAACTCTGGCCTAGTTACTTAACTTCTCTGGGTCTCGGTTACCACATCTGTAAAATGGGGATAACAAGAGCATCTGCCTCATTGGGTTACTGTGAAAATGTGACTATTTCATACAAAGAAAAGATTTTGGATGGTGTTTGAACCATTCTGCTATTAACGCTACTCTTCATTTCTAAATAATATATATTTTTAAAGATTTTATTTATTTATTTGACAGAGAGAGATCACAAGTAGGTAGAGAGGCAGGCAGGAGACAAGGAAGTAAGCTCCCCGCTGAGCAGAGAGCCCGATGCGGGGCAAGATCCCAGGACCCTGAGATCATGACCTGAGCCGAAGGCAGAGGCTTTATGAGCCACCCAGGTGCCCCGCTAAATAATGTTTTATAGGAACTTCAAATTCACTTTATTAAAAGTGAATGATTTTACCCTTAATCCGATTTTTTTTTTTTTTTTAAGTTTTGAGAGAGAGAGAGAGAGCATGCTTGAGCATGAGCAGGGAGGACGGGGGAGATAAGCAGGCTCTCCACTGAGCAGGGACCCCAGCATGGGGCTTGATCTCAGGACCCTGAGATCATGACCTGGGCCAAAGGCAGATGCTCAACCAACTAAGCCACCCAGGCGCCCCAATCTGATCATTTCTTTAGGAATGGCAAGGTCAGTTTTCTAAACGCTCGGACAGAAATCCACAAGTCATTTTTGATACAGTCTCTTCCGTCACCTCCCCCAGATCCAATTCATCACCAAGAGTGGTCAAAACTAAGTCTTTTAATATTTCTCAACTCTCTATACTTCTCTACTCAGGGCAGACCAGTAGTCTGCATCACCAACTTCCATTTTTTTTTTTTTTTTTTTAAGATTTATTTATTTGAGACAGAGAGAGAGAGAGAGAGAGCAGGTACACAAACACACGCACACGTAGGGGAGCCAGAAGGAGAGAATCTTCAAACAGACTCTCCACTGAGCACGGAGCCCAAGGCGGGGTTCAATTTCATGATCCTGAGATCACGACCTGGGCCAAAACCGAGAGTTGGTCGCTCAACCAACTGAGCCACCAGGCACACCTCCAACTTCTCATCCAACTTACTCCTACTACTCATCTCCAAGTCCTTCACATAATCACTCACAAACATGCCAGTGTTCTGCTCTAAAGCCCGGGGTGAATCATCTTGCTCTCAGGCTAAGGACCTGGGGATGTCACTTCAACTCAGAGGGCCATGATCTGCCTCCCTCACTGGCTCCAGCCCTGCACATCTTCCTCTTCTTCAAACACCATAAGAAACACATCATTTCTGCCTCAGGGCCTTTGCACTTGCCATTCCCTCTGCCTGGACGATTATTTGTGTCACTTCACCATGCCAGCTTCCTCTTCAACAGAGAATGTCAAGCCTCTTTCTGTGCATCTTCCTTCCTAAGAGAACCCAGATTGTGCTCAGTTATTTACATTTTCTCTATAGGATTACGAGCTTCCCAGAATCTGACCCTACCCTCACCACCAGTTGGCGGATCTCTGGTCAGTAATTAAGAGTGGGCAGGCTGTCCAGATCTGACCAGTGAGATCTGTAGGGGATGCCTGTAGATGGAGGGGCTTCTGAGAATGGCCTTCTTGCTCTTAGAAATAGCCACAGGGGATAGTCCTGTTTAATAGTGGTGCAATGGAATCAGGCCTGGAACCAGCCCCACTTACGAATTTATGTTCAACAGTGAATGACCTTATCGTTGAAGGTCAAAATGCACAAGTGAGGTCCTCTCTTACTGCAGCCAAAGCATCCTCATTGACAAGACCCTACTAGATTGATGGGTCACAACCATTTATGACACACAGGAAATGATCCTGAAAGATGATTTTTTTTTT
>JAQQSY010006641.1:0-10929 GCA_028646535.1 Procyon lotor
GCAACTTTCCGTGGGTGTTACAATCACATTGGCCACCTGCATGTGGACCAACAATGACTATGCGACTTTCTGTGTGACCACTGGCCCCTATAAAACTGTTATGCCCTTTGACCTAGGGGTCCAAGTCCCGACCCCGCTGTGTCAGATATACTTGGGCCCAAGCTCGAGTTTGCAAATAAATCCTCGTGCATTTGCATCGGTATCGGCTCCTCGGTGGTCTCTAGGATTCGAAATCGGGGGCATTACAATAGTTTCTGGCATTTTGAGCTTAACTCTAATATAACCCTTGGTACTGTAATTGGACATTTTATTTTTACCTACCCTAGTGCCTAGTATGGTTCATACAATAAGTATGTTCTAAATATTCAACGGATATATAAACAATGAATCACAAGTGAAAAAAATCTATGTACCAGGAAATGAGAAAGTCACCCATTCCTTAATAAAACTGCAAAAAATTGTTCATATACCCCAAATAACTCTGATGTCTTAAAAATGTTCTGTGTAGTTCTTTCTAAACTAATTATTTGTACTTGTAATTATTATATTGGTATCCTTTTGAAGCCCTTTTATTTATAAATCTTTTAAGCATAATTAAGTTGACACTAAATCATACTGAACTCATCTGTATATCTGACTTGCAAAATTCATATTCAGTTAATATTCATTTTTCTCCAAAGTATGCAATCTTAAAAAGGCACCGTACAGTTACCAGCTTGATGCTAATCTAGACCAACTGAACTATCTATCATTTATCTATCTATCTATCTATCTATCTATCTATCTATCTATCTATTTATCTAGGCTCTACATCCAGCATGAAGTTCAAACATGGAGCTTGAACTCACACCCAAGACCAAGACCTGAGTTGAGATCAAGAGTCAGATGCTTAACCAACCAACTGAGCAACCCAGGCACCCCCACCCATTTTTTTTTTTTTTTAAATAGTCTCCATGCCCAGTGTGAAGCTCAAGGACAAACAATTCATTCTGAAAAAGGGCAGGCGACCCCAAAACTTCTCAATTAATTGTCCATGGTATACAATATTCACAACAAATTCTACTTTGAAACATAGTTTTGGCCTAGGGGAGCCTTAGAGCAGTCAGCTAATCTGAGTAGAACTTAAAGTTCAAGTTCATCTAGTTATGTGCTTCAGGTCTTAAGACTATTCTTTGCCTCACAATCTCTGCACAGTTTGGCTCAGCATGTATGACTGAAATCAGAGAAGGAGACAAACCATAAGAGACTTCTAATCATAGCAAACAAACTGAGGGTTGCCAGAGTGGAGGGGGGTTAGGGGATGGATTAACTGGGCACATGGATTAACAGAAGGGCACATGATGTAATGAGCACTTGGTATTATTTAAGACTGATGAATCACTGACCTCTACCTCTGAAACTAATAATACGTTATATGTTAAATAATTCAATTTAAATTTAAAAACAAACAAAAACAAAAACAAAAAGACTACACAGGTATGGGAAACATGATGACCAGGCACCAACTCCATCCTTCTCCCTCCTGACTTTGTTTAAATTGCTCCATATAAGCAGGTTATCTGATTCTACTTTCCCTATTTTCCTCAATATTCAATGGCTGAACTACTCCATTTGATGGGAAAATACTAAATTTCTGCTTCTTGCTATGGTCAACATTTAGTAAATAAGACTTTGGTAGTAGCTGGTGGTTGTCAAACATTTTTTCATTGTTTTTCCCATGATGTTTTTGTGTTTGCTTTGGTTTTCAGTTCTCGGACTGTTGTATACTAAGGTTATGTCCGGATCGAGATCCTCCCAAAAGAACCCACAAAAGGCAGGCTAGATGCAACAGCAAGAGGATTTATCTCCAGCTAGCTGGGGCTCCCACCGGCACATACAAGGCAGCGCAGTGCTAAGGCAAGAAGCCCCACCTCTCTCCTTCACATCATTTTTATGCACTTGCATAAACAAGCACATACCTCACTACACACGTAGGCGAGTTCCTTATTCTTTATATGGCAATTACCTAAATCTATGCATTTCATTGGTGCATTTGAACAACTCAGGGGCTAGGCATCACATAGGGAAGCTAAATTCCAGGAATAGTTTCACACCCATACCCTTAGGCCTGTCTTTTTCTGTCTTAAAATGAAGCCTGTCTTAGAGGAATGGTAATCTACTTAAAAACTGAACACAACACTAACTGAATTGAAGAAGTTAGTAAAATGAATCTAGTTCTAGTTTAATAAAACTAAAGACCAGTTTGAATTTCTGTACACATATGGAGGAGTGATTGTTTTAAAATAATTATAATCACAAAATAATTAAAAGAAATCTCTACTCTCTCCTCCTAATTTTACTGTAAATTTTTGAGAGTCAATTTAAGGGTTACCTTTTCACTTAGAAAGATACAGTTCTTTGCTAAGCACTTTTAGAAGTTAAGACTTGTAAAAAGTAATGAAATATGACCTTGTGACTAGTTCAAAAAGTTACTATAAAACTGATAAAGACCTATCAAGTGCCACACTAATAATTTATTGGGATATTATAATAAATATGGTGAGGGCTATTTTTCTCCTAATTAGGTAATAGAAAATGAACACTAAAGTTGTGAAGGCTTAGTCATTTACTAGCTTTGAGATTCTGGAAAGTCAGTTAAACTGAGTATTATTTTTCTCCTCTATAAAATGGAGAAACTTACACTTTGCAGGTTGGCTATGAGCATTAATAATAATATGTGAAACACTTAAACAGGGCCTAGCATTTCTTGGGTTTCAATACATAGCAGTTATTACTATTACTAGCAATTTAATGTACTATTTGTGCATGACTAAGTCTCCTACATTATAATTGCCTGGTGATCTAAAAAAAAAGAAAAAAAAAGTTCCTAATCTCCAACTCAGAGATCCCAAATTAGAATATTAGGATGATAGACTTAGACCTTTGATTTTTTTAAGAAACATCATTAAGGAATGATTTTTATTTATCCTATCAACTGAGCACCACTGTATTGAAGGATACAACTCAGTTTTAACAAGATGAATAGAGTGTATGTGATCACAATATGATTGTGGCATCTGAACTTTCTACTTAATCTTATGCTTTCATGCTTACCATTTTATATAGCCTCCCAATGTTCCTATTAATATGATCATTTGTATGCTCAGGAATCCATAGTGTAGAGTAACCTTTTTGCTGATAAATTTTACCTTTGGCACTTAGTAAATCATTTATAATGAACTATTTTTAAAAATTGTTAGAAGATGGTTGTAATATATTAATTTATACTATGCTAGAACTAACGTCAAAAGAAAAAAGTTTTGCTACTGTTTTGCGGCCTGCTATTTATGTTTTCAAGGTGTACATTTACTTATTTAGTTATTTGAGAGGGAAAGAAAGAGAGTGGGAGGAGGGAAAGGGCAGACAGAGAAGGAGAGAGAATTTTACGCAGGCTCCACGCCCAGTGCAAAGCCCAGCACGAGGTTCCATTCAGGCTTTGATCTCATGACCTGAACTGAAATGTAGAGTCATACACTTAACCACCTGGACCCTGGTGCCCCATCCAAGATGTATTTTCAGTAGGCTCCACACCCAATGTTGGGCTCAAACTTGCAACCCTGAGGTCAAGAGTTATATGCTTTATCAACTCAGTCAGCCAGGCACCCGTCCAAAGTGTACTTTTTTTTTTTTTTTTAAGATTTTATTTATTTATGTAAGAGAGAATGAGAGACAGAGGGCATGAGAGGGGAGAAGGTCGGAGGGAGAAGCAGACTCCCTGCTGACTCTGGGATCATGACCTGAGCTGAAGGCAGTTGCTTAACCAACTGAGCCACCCAGGTGCCCGCAAAGTGTACTTTTAACCTCTATACTTTGTACAACTGGCCCAAGTACCATAATGAAAGTAGAAAGTCCTTGTGTACTGTCTGATAAATATTTGAGACTGTTCTTTTCTGGGACCCAGAAGGCATCAATTTAACAGAAGGGTCATTGGGAGCAGCTAATATCTATCTATCTTGTGGCAGTAGAAGTCTTCATCAGCTCATTGGGTGGGAGGAACTCAATTGTGAGAACTGCACAGAATTATCCAACATTTTATAGACGCTTTCATAATGAAATCTAGAAACCAATTATCCATCAGCACATCTGCACTGGCCCTGGGAAAAAAATAAACAGTTAACATTAATGAAATTGTAAGCATTGATTAATCATTCCTTTTGGAATCATTCCTTTTGGTTCTAATATCCAAGAAGTTTGCCATCACCCAACTTAATACAGGGCTCCACTCATGTTGGTTTTATTATCAAAAGTATTAATTTTCACACCTGTGATTGTTTGCATCAGCTAACTTCAGCTTCAACTGGCTGAGCCCTCAGAGGCAAGTGCTCAGCTGAATGTACAATTAGCCTATTGTCAGGAAACTGCAGTGCACAGATCATATGTTAATACAAGGAAATCTGGATGTTTCCCTCCTAATGCTCATCAAGACTTAAAGGTCAGCAGGGAGTTCAGGAAGTTTCTAACACCATTCCTTTCTCTCCAATTAACTTCAGTTCTAAAATATCCAAGGGGATCTAGAGTACTAATTTAAAAGTATTGTTAGTGAAATGGGGTTTTATGAGGCCAAATACAGACCAAATTCATTTCGACCTATTTCCAGCCAAGCAGGATGATACAAAAGGTTAAGTATCCCAGTATTCCAGGTTTTGGTCATGCCAGAATACTACTATTGGTCTTTTGAATACAAATGTATGATCTAAAAGCAATCGTTAAGATTATCTCAAATAATTCACTTAAACTGATCTCTGTTGAATGTTTATGTTATACTGCTCATTTTACAGTTAAGTAAAAGCTGAAGTCTAGGGAGAATGAATTATTTGCCCAAGCCCTATAATTAGAACCCCCAGATTCTTAACTAGTGTTCCTCATAAACCATACATTTACCTTACTAAGTCTTACCTAAGTGGTAGAAGCTGCACCTTTACAAGTTGTCTCTACATTGTTACAGAATATCAGAGATCTCCCAGATTTTTCTCCCATTCTCTCTAGGCTTTGCATAATTTATTGCTAGATTACAATGACCCACTAGGAAATGCTATGAATGAGATTCTCTGGTAGCTCCCAAGGGCTGCAAAACCTGTGGCAATCTGAAATTTTTCTGGACTCAATATTAACTCTTGTTGTAAGATTTAGGAATTGTATGTGCATGTTTTATGCTATTTATTGTCAAAAGAAGCATTATAAATTCAATTAAATAATCACAAATGAATAGCATAGTAAAATTAACATTTAACTTAGTTAAACCATAGGTTCCACATGGGACTTCCAAAAATTTTTTTTGAAATAAAAATGTATAGCACAGTTTTAAAGCTGTTTGTTTACCTGAACACATTTTGCACAAGAAGCCTGAGAACTCTTATTAAACTTCTTTCTTAGGATAACACATTGTAATCAGAGAATTTTAAAATGCAAGTCAAAAATACATGGGCATTGATAACTAATTTGCATATGCATATAATTAGCACAATAATAGCTAAGAGAAATCCTGGGTAAAATGACCTCAGGGGTTGAAGTTCAGAAAAGATTTCACGTAGTTTAAAAAAAAAAAAAAGTAGTCTCGAACAGTGTACATTTTAGAAGACTCATGCACCATATTAGGGACTCCCAACCACTTTGAAGGTCATGATGGGCAAGAGAAAGAAGGCAAAGACACATGTGAAGCAAAAGAAAAGGCATTGCTTTACTTCCCCAGCTTTCTCTAGAGTCAAGCATGAATGGTTCTCATGGAAACAGTATCATGATTCCAACATAGCTCTGGTAACTAAAACAGCAAGCATATATCTTGTCATGATACTCAATCCGGTCAGGTCATTAACGGTATTTGTATTTGCTTATCCCAAAAGAGGAACTCCGGCATCATATATTCTATTGAAGGTCTATTTTTCTCTTCTATCACCAGGGTTGGTGATACTGGTGGCCAATCTCTTCATCTCCATTAAAAGTTATTAAGTCATCCCACAGGTTTTCAACACATTTTCATTTTTTCACAGAAATGTCCATAAATAGAGATTCTAAAGCAGATTTTCTCATTCTGTTCAACCACTTTACCCCATGTCTTAAATCTCACTTAAAATGAGAGCTATGTGCCTTACTTTGGCTGAACAGGCACTGCATGAGAGAAAACCACGCCTACCACCAATTTAAAGTGGCACTTTTTTACTTTCCATTTATTAAGATAGTTTAATTTCTTCATAGCACTTATGAAACTACCTGATGTTTCTTACTGATTTATTTACTCACTGCTACCCAACACATATCAGTGAAGATCTGTGACAGCAAAGATCATGTCCATTTTGTTCACTCTGTAGGGCCTACCATATATCTGGCATATTAAGTACTCAATAAATATTTGTATAATAAATTAACCATTTGCCATGCCCCAGCATAGTGTCTAACATTTAATAAGATTATATACATTTATATTGACTGAGAAGATGGATTGTTTCGAATGAGAATTCTTTAAACTAACCACTCTTCCCAACTTAGCCTTACCTCTACCACCTCAGGAGTATAGAATCCACTCACACTTCTTTTTTTTTTTTTTTTTTTTAAATATTTTATTTATTTATTTGACAGAGAGAGAGAGAGAGATCACAAGTAGGCAGAGAGGCAGGCAGAGAGAGGGGAGGGGAAGCGGGCTCCCTGCTGAGCAGAAAGCCCGATGTGGGGCTCGATCCCACGACCCTGAGATCATGACCTGAGCTGAAGGCAGAGGCTTTAACCCACTGAGCCACTCAGGTGCCCCTCCACTCACACTTCTTAAAAAAATATTGTAAATTTCTTTTTTTTTTAAAGATTTTATTTATTTATTTGACAGAGAGGAGAGAGATCACAAGTAGGCAGAGAGAGAGGGGGAAGCAGGCTCCCTGCCGAGCAGAGAGACCGATGCGGGGGATCCCAGGACCCTGAGATCATGACCTGAGCTGAAGGCAGAGGCTTTAACCCACCGAGCCACCCAGGCACCCCAATATTGTAAATTTCATGTGCAATTTTCTCTGATTCTTTTTTTAGTGTTTCTCTCTATATAGAGAAAGGAACACGGATTTAAAGTCAGTCACAACTGGGTTCAAATTCAAAAATTAATTTGTGAACATAGGCAATTTACTTAATTATTTGTGGGATGTTTCTAAGACCCACCTCCCACATAAAAAAACTGGAGTAATAAGACAGACTATGAAAATTAAGAATAAAAGCTAGTATGAAGCACCCCATAAACTGAGGATTATAGATAATAAAAATGATAAGTATAATAATAATAATGTTGTCTTAAAAACAGATCTTTTTAGGGCACCTGAATGGCTCAGTTGTTAAGGGTCTACCTTCGGCTCAAGTCATGATCCCAGGGTTCTGGGATGTAATCCCTCATCGGGCTCCCTGCTCAGTGGGAGGCCTGCTTCACCCCCCTCCCACTCCCCCTGCTTGTGTTCCCTCTTTCTCTGTGTCTCTCTCTGTCAAATAAATAAAATCTTAAAAGATAAAAAAAAAAAAAACAGATCTTTTTAGAAAGTTCTTTTAAGGTGAACAGAATAATTCATAAATCACTTTTCCTAAATAGTTCATTACTTTCCTGTTGACTCCTTGACCTTTCTCTATTAAATTTATTTCTACTCAGCTATTTTTAATCTATTTTTAAAATGTAATTTTTTGTTTTTCAAAATCAAAATATATTTGACATATAGCATTGTATAATTTTCAAGTGTACAACATGTTGATTTGATATATTCGTTATTTTTATATGAAAAAGGACTGTTAATTTACTTTAATAGAAGTCTACCACTTATGATTATCCCTTTTTATCTCCAAGCAAACTAATTTGCTTTTTCAAAAAAAATACTATTCATCATATGTGTCCGATTTTGTGCTTCCTCAGTGTCTTTGCACATGCTATTCTCTAAGCTGGGCATCCCCACCCCCACCCCAGCCCCGACCCCCTACTATCATCCCACTTTAGTTACCTCTGCTCACCCCTCATGGCTCAGCAAAATTTTCATTTGCACAAGACAGACTGACTACTTCCAGGCCAGGTCTTCCTGTTGTATGTTTTTACAGTGCCTTCTGGTTTTCTCTCAGACCTTTCTCAGTGTGTAACTGCTATAATGAATATCAGATTAATAGGTGTCTCCTTCACTCTGTAAGGACCTTGAGAGCAGGGATCATACCTCTTTGTTCAGCACACTGCATGGCACGTAGGAGGTAAAAGATTCTCAGTAAATTATTTGTTGAATAAATGGGGGGCAGACTGTTTGAACTGGATGTCTGTGAATTTACTCCTAACTTAACATCACCCAATCGCTTACCTTGGTTTTCCTGAAAGCCCTGATTGAGAAAAAGATTTTCACAGTTGGCCTTACTGAAAGCCCTTTTCATATGGAAATTGGCTAACTTTCTGCCTGGAGTCTGCCACCTCCCGCTTCTGCCTTTATCCCCACCTGGACTGGCTTGCTTCTGTTTTCCTCTACTCTGTTTCCCTCCCTCACACCAGTACCAGATCCTCCCATCATGAACAACTTTTCTTATCCTTGTGGCTCCCTCCAGCCAACATCCTGGGTCTCTCTTTCCTTTTCTGAGCCACCATGCGCCTGTTGCTCTCAGATTCTGCTCTCCTCTCCTCTGTACTGAAGGAAGACTGATTCCTGTAGGGTGTGTTCCAAGGTCTGCTGAGAACTAGTTTCCAGATAGAGCTGTCCAGTGAAATTGGAGAACAGGAGAAAGGAAGAAATCAGGGCACTTCTCCCCACTGTTCTCTGTTCTGGGTGGGGTTTCCAGCAGGGGCTTCACCTCCTTCATATTTTCGGCTTCCATCAGGCAGCCCCCTGGCATGATTTTGGTCCCCATTAGGTATCCCTGACTCTGCACTGTAGTCCTTTATAATGTCAAGTCCTATACAGAGGGCTGGCCACTGGAACACACCATCGCCTTCCTTATTTCTCCAGTCTCAAGGGTAGTAGCAGCTCCCAGTGAAGCTCTCTAACTTCTGTTTAGCCTTTCTGCAATTTCAACAATCCTAGCTACCTGCATTAGGTTTCCTCTACATTGCAGTGCTTCTCAAACTTTTTGGTTTTAGGATTCCTTTGCAGTCTTAAGTTTATCACTGCTGATATTGTGATTTACAATCAGAAATATATATTCTTTTTTTAAAAAACATTTTAAATATTTATTTGAGAGAGAGAGAGAGAGCCAGAGAGAGAGCATAAGTGGAGGGGAGGAACAGAGGGAGAAGCAGACTTCCCACTGAGCAGGGAGCCCGATGTGGGTGTGATGCAGGGCACAATCCCAGCACCCCAGGATCATGACCTGAGCTGAAGGCAGACGCTTAACTGACTAAGCCACCCAGGCACCCCAAGAAATATATATTCTTGGCATAAAGGAAAGAAAGAAAAAAGATTTTCATGCAAATAGTTTATTTGTGATTGTGTACTCAGAGGTAGGTATGACGTTTAGGAGAAGGGAACCCTTAGGAGAAGGGAAAGAGAAGCCAGTACAAAAATCCTTTGTTTGATCACTGGTCTCATGACTAGTGTTCCCATCCCAAGATTATTTGAGAAGTATTATGAGATGTAGCTTATAACCTTCTAACTTAGGGACAAAGGAACAATGTTGATCCTTTGACTTTTGACTTCCATTGGCCAAGACTGGCTCCATAGGCATTAGGTGCTCTGCACTTCCTGGTTGCCCACTTGACGATTCTAACAGGATGCTCACTAACATACCAAACTCATAGAGCAGCCTCAGAGAACCATGGGTGAAGCATGTGGACAGGGTCAAGGTGATGTACTGTCAGGTAGCAGTAGCAGCTGCACAAAGCTGCCTTAGTCTGCACAGCACCGGCTGCTCTAAGAATGTAAGAGTGCCGCTGAGAGGGCACGAAGTTGTGTCACATCACAATTCTCTTCATACAAGGCCCACTTCAACCTCTGCTCAGCTAAGCTTGTACATGGTCTCTGTTGATTAATGTTGGTATTTAATCTGTCAGTTGTTCACTCATGTCAGGATAATACATATTCCAAGCTGGTCATAAACGATCATGTCATGTGAAGAAAAGACAGAAGTCTTATGTAAATTAGGATGTATGGCATTGTTTGATTTTGCCATTCATACAAAGATCATCATTCTGACATGAGAAGAAATCAGATTGGTTCAACATATTTTGTTGCTGTTGCTGTTCATAAGGACTTGTTCTTTAAGTGTCTGACTCCTTGACTTCTTTAGATTAGGTTGGAAAATCAGGAGTTTTGATATACGATTTGATTCCTCTGAGATACTTTCTTCTTAAATTTATTTTTTGCATATCTACTTTTTGCTTTGAAACTTAGAGACTGTTTCTTTTCTTTTTTTTTCTACCTGCTTACTGCAAATCAGAGTATTTAGCTTATCTTATTAATAACTCTCCTGACTCAGAATATAGAGCTATTCAGGCTTAAGAAATATGAATGCTATATTATTTGTGTGGAATATCTGTGGAAGCATTCTCTTTCTTAGAGCAAGTGTAAAGGTGTCAAACTACAGAAAATTAGTAACAAAACTAGAGGAAAGACTGCCCACAGTTCTGATCCAAAAACATATGCTTATGTCATGATAGGCTTGGAATTTTGGTTTAGCAAAAAGTTACAGTTTCACCATAAACAATTATTGGTCCTGTGGGAACCAGGGAATTTAACAAAAATCCCCTACCCCTGGACAAGCTGAGCAAGATTAACTCCATTTTGTGCTACACCCGCCATCTTGTGTATAACCCCTACATGACCTGCTCCTGAGAAAGGTCACAGAATGTTAGAACATTGCCTACCTGGCCCTTGAGCTAGTTTGAGTTAGCCGATAGGAATGTGGAACCCCTAACCGCCACAGGATGTAAACTCCGCCTTTTGTCCACCAAACTTGCGACTGGAGTAATAG
>JAQQSY010006642.1:0-10929 GCA_028646535.1 Procyon lotor
GGCACGCGCTGCTGTCTGCCGCGTGGTTAGAGACCTGTGCCTGTTAGTGCCGAGTGTGCAGCCCGCTGGGGGAAGGCGTCTTTAGCTTATCCTTTTATGATACAAGACTAAGATCCTCTCCTGAAGAATTTTAGCACAGTTCTTCAAATACATTGTGAGGGGCTCTTTCAGTTTTCGGAAATTTGTTTTGGGCTCTATCTTTTTCTACACAATGTATCACCTGGTCCTCCCAAGAAATGGAGCTGGTATTTTTGGTCATAACGTACCTTTAATTGCACTGCACTCGTATGGAGGGAAATCTCTGGTCAGAAGCCAACCCAGCGTGTTTTGAAGATTGTGGTGCCAAGACCAGACCTCTGCACCCCTGAGTTCGGGAGCGCGGTCCTAGATGCTCCTGGGCTGACTGCACTGTTGGTCACTGGCCCACCTCCCCGACCCGTGTCACAGACCAAAGTAACCCCTCGGTTGGCGCATCGCCACAGCAGAGGCAGAGCTACAAGGAACAAGATGATCATCTCTTCTCTGTACCTTCTCGAGCTGTCAGTCCGAGTCCCATGTTCTGCCTCAGTAGCTTGACCTGTAAAAACACCCCTTTGGGATGCACATAGTAGGAGCCTCTCAGCAAATGGAGCTTCCTTGACAGCCTGCCAGCCGCACATCTTGGCGATTTCAGCCTGGTTTTTTTTTGGCATGATGTGTGGCACGCCTCTTTTCCTTCTTGTCTTTGTAAATATGATTGACAGTCAACCATGTGAAAATCCAGCATAATTCTGCTAAGATGCCTCTTTCAGAACTCAGGTTATCAAACTAGAAACTAACGGTATCTGGGAGAGAGGTGTGGGCTTAGTGCTTTTTAGTTTTTGTTCAGTTTGCGATTTTACCAAAGAAATTTTTGCTGACTGATAGGAAGCACAGACCCAGAAGGCTCCCGCACAAACTTGAGTTAACCGCGCTGTGTCCTTGCTTGCAGGGGACCTCGGGACCTGACCCAACAACCGTCTATGTTGATATGCGAGCTCTGAGACACGACAGGTACGGTGTGCTCGTGGGTTTCTTTCTTGGGCGCCCGGTGTACGGGGGCCATCTGGCAAGGGAAGGGGTGCGGAGCCGTGCGCTGCGAGCACGTTGAACCTTCCCCCCCCACCCCCACCTGGCTCCCCGCGGGCAGGCCGCCGTGCGTGTGACCCAAGCGAAGACGGCCACAGACCAGGCAGCGCTGACCAGAGCTGCCCCCTAACGGTCTGTCCAGAACGCTCTGCCCACGGTCCTTTCTTTTAAAGATTTTATTTATTCATGTGACGGACGGCTAGAGAGGGACGTGCGCAGGGGGCGTGGGAGAGGGAGGGAGGGGAGCCCAACGCGGTCTTCCCACGTTTCTTTACGGGAATTGAAATTGTGTGTGAAGGTGTTTCCGTGAAAAATTAAAACACAGACGAAGTCACCTTCCGTGCAGCTTCCCAGCAGCCTTGAGCAAGAATGAAAGGTGAGGTTCGTCAGAAGGGGGTGCAGGCGTGACGAGGGCCTTGCAGGAATCTCCGGTCCAGCCAGGAGCGCCCGCCCGAGCCCGAGGCTCCCCACTGAGCAGACTGCTGCTGTCTGGGCACTCCGGCCATGCCCGCTCGTTGTCGCTCCTGGGCTGAGGCCCGGGGACGTGGGTGTGCATACAGGGGTCTCCCGTAAACGACCACCGGGTGCCTGAGGACGGCCCTGTGGCGGCCGGACACCACGAGTCCTGTCCTCGCCCGCCGACGAGGGTCGTCACGCCGTGGGGCAAAGGGAAGAAGGGAGCTGGCGGTCACCGTTAGTGGACGAGGAACCTCGCCCATCGGAGCGGGTGGCCCGGCGTGTCCTTGGATGACGCGCATCCGTGGGGGGGCGCGAGGTCGTGGAGGCCGCTCGCACCCGCCAGGCCGGGGAGTGCCCCCGACTCACACCGGCATCCGTAGCTGTGTGTGCCGAGCAGGGCGGGGAGAGAGGTGCTGGTGTCCCGGGGACGGAGGCCGGGGCGCGGCTGAAACCGTGCTGCCGAGCGGGGGGAGCCGCACACCGATGGCCCCGGGTGCAGTGCTGAGACGGCCGCGCCCCCGCCCCACGCCGGCTCCCCAGCCACGTGCCCCCTCGGATCATCTCCCCGACTCAGACATTTGGCTTCGAAGATGTCAAGTAACTCGTTCCTGGAAATCAGCATTTCCAGATGGTGACTTCTTGGCTTCGGAACCAATCTCCTTTACGCTCTACAGAGGCCACTTGGAGATGAGACCACATTAGAGCTTTCGTACCCCTCCCAAAGCTGAGCAGTCGCTGCCCCGGAATCCCTGTGTGAGGAGCATTCGTGCGTCTGCGGCCCGGCCCCGCACACGGGACAGGCGAGCTCCGTGAGGGCCCGTGGAGGAACACGGACCCTTGACACGGGAGGAGCAGCTGACGGCCGTCCGAGCCCCGGGGGTCGCGCTTGGCGTCACGCGTGTCCTGGAGCATCAGGGCTGGTGGCGTGGAGACCACAGGCACGAGGGGCGCAGTCCGCGCGGCTGACCCTGTGGGACGCTGGGGCCGTCCTCCCTGCGGACAGCGTGAGATGCGGGACAGGGAGCTCGGGGCACAGTCGGGGCCTGAGGTGCGGTGCGTGCTCACCCTGACTCACTGGTTCTCCGTCTCGGAGTCCGTTACCCTCTTACGTGACGCCTTCGCCCTGACGTGTCCTCGAGGACAGAAGCAGAAGCACTCGGGGAGCTGGGAGTTGCCGTCAGTCGTGCGTCGCCAGCAGCTGCTGCTGCCATGGTTACGGCCACGTCGACGGGTGTCAGAGGGACCAGCCGGCACGCAGGGCCACACACCCGCGTCCACCCTGGCCGGGCCTCTCCTAAGAAAGCCTTCCGTGGGGCCTGCACCCCTGCTCGGTCTGGCCGCCCCCCTGCACCCCTCACCTCCTGCGGGCGGAGGACGGGTGAGGCCGGGAGCTGAGGGAGGTCCCTCCCTGCCCCTCCTTCAGTGTGGTCTGTCCCCAGAGTGTCAGCCCCGGGAGCCCGAGCTTTGTGTCCTCCATGTCCTCCACTGCCGTCACCCCCTGTGATGGACCTTCCTGGCCAGGTCGGGCCGGGTCGCTGGCCGACATGCCACTCGTGAAAACCGCGGTGCCTCCCCCTCCCCCGTGAGGCCCCTGCCTCTGGAAGCCGGAGCTCCCACCCCCTCCCCGAGCTGGGCGTCGTGCCCAGGGCCTCTCCACTGTGCACACCACCCCCCAGTCCTCCTGCCTGCGAGCCCAGTTCCGTTCAGTACTGTCCACCCGGTGCATTCCCCAGAGAGAGGACCACCCAGCTCGAAATCCCCAGCCTCACTGCTGACTTCCGTCAGCACGTGACCCAGAAGCGTCTCGGTGGCAGCTGATGTGACAGAGAGGCCGTGGGCTCCCGCTGACCGGGGTTCAGATCTGGGCAGGCTCTGTGACCTCAGTCCCCTGTGCCCAGAGCTGGCACCGGTGCAGCCGCCCTCGAGGGTCCTGGAGGCGCTGTGAGGGCAGCGGGGCTGAAGCTGCCCCCTCACAGCACCAGCGTGACCCGGGGCAGGAGGGAGCTTGCCAAGCTCCAGGTCCCAGCGAGGGTGCAGGTAAAATAGGGACGGCTCTGCAAATATTGACCCTCTCTCTGTCTTGGCATTGTTTGTGGGGGGAGAAGACGAGGCTGTTGTGCTAACTTCAGACAGACTGAGATGCGGCGATGGGATTAATCACTCTTCCCGTTGCTCTGGTACATTCACTAGGAGCCCAGGGTACCTGCTTGATTATGATCTAATTAACTTGGAGAGGGTTACCTTGCCCGTGTGTGGGTGCAGTTTCCCTCGAGAGAGATTGTGCACGTGTGGGACAGACAGGCGATGGAGGAGAGCCTCACTGGGGAAGCCTGCGACCAAGTAAGTTACCCAAATTGTCTGCCTCTTGCCTCCTGTGACCCAGGGTTTGGGATTTGGTCCTCTGTGCTTATGGCAGGTCACTGTGGAGAACATTTGAGGCTCACAGAGCAATGGACTGACCCCTTGCTGCTGGAGTGCACACAGTCCCACTGTGCACGAGGGGAAATGATGACATGGTTTTGGGGACTGCTCGAGAGTTACTGTTTCTTTTTAAAAATACTCTTTTAATACGTTTATTTAAGCTGAATTCATGGTCTCTCTGTGTCTTCCAGTGGGATCTTTCCTTCAGCACTTGGATTTTGCAGACTTGAGATAGGAAAGAAAAAAATTTTTCAGCACTTACAGAAATAGCTTTAGAAGTTAAATCTCACGACACAATGTTAGCTTTCCCTAGCTTCCTTACTCCTCCGACCTTGAGGCGCTGAGGCTCCGGAAAGCAGGGATAGTCCACTAAGTCCTGGTCGGTGGTTAACCCAGTTTGGAGACCCCGAGGGGAGGGAGTGCAGAGTAAAAGTGCGTTGGGAGACGCGCGATTTCGTGCACGGCAGGAGGGGGACCAGATGCACACAGAGCAGCTGAAAAGGGACCCTGTTCTCGGCGGGCTCCTGGTGCGTGCGTCACTCGCACTCCTGATGCGGAGCTCGCACTTGTCACTGGATCTCTGATTTCCGGTCACATGGGCCTCGACAGCCACCTGGGAGGCCTGTTGGGGCACCTCAGGTGCCCGGGCCCTTTGTGGACGGAGCTGAACCCAGGAGCTCCGGCTGCCGTGAGCATCATCGTCCCCCTGACACTCAGTGAGACTCAGGCTGCGCTGCCCCTGTGGCAGCTCCCTCCTCGAGATCAGGGTTGGAGCAGTGTCGGTCTTGTGCATCCCTTAAATATTTCTTAAGGAGTGTACTTGAAAATCAGACGGCTTAATCAATGGAAAACGTGGAATAAAAAGGGAGAGTTCGTATTTTGCAACATGGTAATTTTGGTTGAATTTCCAGCCTCCTTCCCTGTGAGGCCAGACTCTTCCCTGGAGTTGGTGGCTTCCACAAGAAGACATGCTTCCCCTTACTCTCCCTCTCCCCTCTTTGGAATCCCCAGCATAACCAGCCTTCCGAAATTTCCCGAGCTGGCTGTGCGGGTGGAGAGCCCCGAAGCCATGCCCGACAGGCTCTGGTCGGATGTGGGAGGCAGGCCCAGGTTCCCAG
The DNA here is from genome assembly GCA_028646535.1 of Procyon lotor. Classification (NCBI taxonomy): domain Eukaryota; kingdom Metazoa; phylum Chordata; class Mammalia; order Carnivora; family Procyonidae; genus Procyon; species Procyon lotor. The sequence goes on from JAQQSY010006642.1 coordinate 5,106, forward strand.
CCCCACACCAAGGACATTTCGGGAGCTGGGAGAGGCAAGCTCTTCCCTGTGCTGTTTTTGGTGCTTTGCCCCATCAGCATCCCTTAGAAACGATAGACCTTTTTTTTTTTTTTTTAGAAACGATAGACCTTTTAAACCCATCACCTGTTTTTGATCTTTGCACCTCATCCTGATACCTGCTATTCCGTCGGGAGGTTCTGAGGCGGAGCGAGACCCCAGAGAGGCTGATCCCGCTGCCCGTCACAGCTCTTGCCAGCAGCTGGCCATGTGACCTCAGCCCACATCACCAAACCCGGCAGCCTGGCCCTCGTCTCCTGCCCGAGGGCGTCCAGAACAGCTTGCCCGGCCCCGCCCCTCGTTACAGGTTCCCCCTCCCCCACCTGGTCCTGAATGCTCCGGAGAGGTTTTTGAGTCCCATCCACAATTCAAACATTTGTGGAGTTTTGATGAAGTGTTCCTTTCCTAGAACATTTTAGGTTCTTCTGAGAAATTGTTCTGCAGTCTTTTTTCAGCAAAGATCAAATTTAAATAATTAAATAAGAATAAAAAATAACATATTGACCGGGTAGTTTTTGTCCCCCTGGGTTTATTCATTAAATCTTATCCCAGAGACCTCTACCAAGTCCTCTAAATTGGAGCTGCAAACTACAGGACAGCCGCTCAAATATGAATTTCAGATACATCATTTTTCTAGTACAAGTATGTCCCAAATACACGTGGATGAATGTACACTCTAGAAAGTGTTACTGTTGGTCTGAAATTCACATTGAACCGAGCACCCTCTATTTTTATTTGCTAATCCGGCCCCTACCCAGAAATCAGATGTCCGCCGAATCCTCACAGCCACCGGGTCACAAATGCTGCGTTTTCTCTGACAATGGAGAGAACCGGTTCGTGCCCTGCGTGTTCCCCGGGGGGGAGTCGCCCACCGCAGACTGCCGCCCTGTATGCTCATCTTTGCAGAGGAAGGTGGACACGGTCCCTGATTCCTCCTTGTGAGCCGTGCACACATGGCCAGAGCGGTGAGAGCCCTTCCCGGGCACCCCATGCGGGAAGTCCGATCCTGCCTGCTCTGGGGGCCCCGCAGTGCAGGGGAAGGCCCAGAAGAGCCCGTCGTGAGGGGTGGGGACTCAGGCTCCGCGAAGGAGAAAGGGCTCAGGAGACCCCTGCCGCGGGCTGACGTGCTGGCTGGACGGAGCAGAGCGCCTCAGACCAGCCGAGCCGTTCGGAAGGCTGCCCCACCGAGTCCTTGCTCTCTCCTCCCCGCTCACTCCGGTGCTGTGCACACACACCTCGCGGTTAGTAATTAAATGGCCCAGAGTGTGTTTGGGTGGGTACAGAGAGAAGGTAGAAAATACAAGTCTGTGAAAACCCTCTTTCTTAGTGGTCTGTGCAGTTGGCCTCTCTGCCTGTGTCCTGCTGAGTTATTCTGTTCCCGGACTCACCGCCACCACGACAGCCTAGGAAAGCCCAGTGATTATAGGGTCCCAGTGAGGCCGAGGGCAGCCAGCTGGCTCCTTCCCACGCGGCTGTCCTATGGAGGCCCGTCCATCATTAGAAAGTGAAAGTCATTTTAGATGAAATGAATCCTAGATACTTTTCCGTTAATGGGAAGCATCTCTTTGCCTAAATAAACTTATTCTTGGAGAGTCTTTTCGTGGAGGAAGAGATGGCCGCTTGCTCAGATGTGGGCCTGGCCGTGGCCTGGGGCAGGCACAGGGGACCGCGGCGACGGAGCTCAGGACTGTGTGACTGGCACCCCGGGAGGAGGGTGTGGCTTCTGCCCCACGGGATTTACTCATGGTCTGTGTGTTGAAGCGACGGGTGACCTCGTCCTGCACCACCTGGGCCCTCGCGCACAGCGGGCGCTGCCACAGGTGTGCGGGTCCCGTGTGCTGGGGCGCAGGGCAGCTCCATGCTTAACCTGTGCAGGGCCCTCCGCACTGTTGTCCAGGGGGCGGCCCTGCTCGCATTCCCAGCAGCGGCCCGAGGGGCCCCTTCCTCCGCGTCCTGCCAGCGCCTGTTTCCTGCGTTGGTGATTCCTGCCGCTCTGACAGGAGTGAGGGGTTATCTCCTTGTTTTGATTTGAATCTCCCTGATGGTCAGTGATGCTGAGCAGCTTATGTGCTCGTTGGCCATGCATGTAGCTCTTTGGAAGAAATGTCTCTTCAAGTCCTTTGCCCATTTTTCATCAGATTGTTGTGAGTGGTATGAGTTCTTTCTATGTTCTGGTTATTAGTCCTTCTTGGGCATATGACTTGCAAATATTTTCTCCCAAGAAATGCCTTTTGTTCTGTCGATGTCCGTGGCACAGGTTTTCATTTTGGTGGGATCCAGTTTGGTAGGATCCAGTTTGGTAAGATCCAGTTTGGTGAGGTCTAGTTTGGTGGGATCCAGTTTGGTGGGATCCAGTTTATCAACCTTTTGCTGCCTGTGCATCGGTGACCCAGCCGAGGGTTTCTGTTTTCTGTTTTGTTTTTGCCAAATCTGTTGTTGTGAAACTACTGCCCTGTGTTTTCTCATAACATTTTCATACTTGTGACTTTTGTGTTTAGGTCTTGATCTAATTTTGAGTTAAATGGTTTTAAGTGATATATTTATTTTTTATTTTTTTATTTTTTTAAGTAGGCTCCATGCTGGGCGTGGAGCCCAATATGGGGCTTGAACTCGCAGCCCTGAGATCAAGACCTGGACTGAGATCAAGAGCTAGACACTTAATGGACTGAGCCACCCAGGCGCCCCTAAGTGATATTTTTAAAAGGCAGGGGTTGTATTTCTTTTAAATGCCGATTTCATGAAGACAGAAAAGCTTTGGAAATGTTCCTCAGCAATGGAAGCTAAACACATGTGACAACCAGCCACAGGCCACGGTGCTTGGCGGGTCCTCGCGTGGGGGAAGTGCTGTTGCGCCCGTTGCTGGGCGGGGGCCGGAACTGGAATCGGCGCAGATCAGTGGTCTGTTGCTGACGTTGGTCGCCCTGTATGTGCGAGAACCTCCCCCTCGAGGAAGTGATGAAATTCTGAGCAGTAAAGGGTCGTGATGGAAGCAGAGAGAGAGAGAGAGAGGGAGAGACAGAGAGAGAGAGGGAGAGAGACAGAGAGAGAGAGGGAGGGAGAGAGACAGAGGGAGAGGGAGAGAGACAGAGAGAGACAGAGGGAGAGAGAGAGACAGAGACAGACAGAGAGAGAGGGAGAGAGACAGAGAGAGAGGGAGGGAGAGAGACAGAGAGAGAGAGAGAGGGAGAGAGACAGAGAGAGAGGGAGGGAGAGAGACAGAGAGAGAGGGAGGGAGAGAGACAGAGAGAGGACAGAGAGAGGGAGAGAGACAGACAGAGACAGAGGGAGAGAGACAGAGAGAGACAGAGACAGAGAGAGACACAGACAGAGAGAGAGGACGGAGAGAGAGAGAGAGGGAGAGAGACAGAGACAGACAGAGACAGAGAGAGGACAGAGAGAGACAGAGGGAGAGACAGAGAGGACAGAGACAGAGAGAGACAGAGAGACAGAGACAGACAGAGACAGAGAGAGACAGAGAGGGAGAGAGACAGACAGAGACAGAGGGAGAGAGACAGAGAGACAGAGACAGACAGAGACAGAGAGAGGACAGAGAGAGACAGGGAGAGACAGAGAGGACAGAGACAGACAGACACAGAGAGACAGAGAGAGGACGGAGAGAGACAGAGGGAGAGACAGAGAGACAGAGACAGACAGAGACAGAGAGAGGACAGAGAGAGAAAGACAGAGGGAGAGACAGAGAGGACAGAGACAGACAGACACAGAGAGACAGAGAGAGAGGACGGAGAGAGACAGAGGGAGAGACAGAGAGACAGAGAGGACAGAGACAGACAGACACAGAGAGACAGAGAGACAGAGACAGAGAGAGAGGACGGAGAGAGAGGACAACAGGTGACGTTGTTAAGGGTTGTTGAAAGTATTCTTTGTACTCTTCATTTTTGCAAGTTTTCTACCATTTTGAAATTACTTTCAGAGACATTTCTCGGAAACAAAGCTCATAACGTAGCTCATGCGGAAACTGTTGTGCAGGTGTTTCTGTTCTCAGGAGGGGAAAGGAGGTGTGCATTAGTGAGGACGGACCGGCGGGAGGTGGCAGACGCTGCTCTGACTGTCTCGGGCAGACACGGATCTGCACAAAAGGGAGCAGGGTGTCCACTGGGGCCCAGGGTAGAAGCGAAGTCCAGAAGCCCCTGGGAGCGCTCGCACGGACTCCACCGGACACCCCCGCAGACGGATGGGCTCTTGGTCAGCCTGGGAGGACGCCGCCAGCCCCCAGCCCTTCGGCGTGGAAAGGGGTGGGGGTCACACCGAGGGAGACAGCAGCCTCTCGGGAGGGAGGTCACGGTCAGCACGGAGGGATATGTCGTGTTGAGACCGCGCCCTCGGGGGACGTGCTGAGAAGGGCCTCACCTCCGTGGTCTTCCTCCCCAAACACACGGCCGCCACCCCCCGGGAGACACCCAGACGGTCCCATGGCGCAGCTCGCCCGTGTCCTCACAGCTCTCACGGTCGTTACAAGGGAAGGTCTGAGCGACCAGCCCGGGGGGCCGCGGGGACGTCAGAGCTGAATACTGTGGGTTGCAGACGAAGGCCATTGGCCAAATACCAGGAAGCGTGGACGCGAGGTGACCAGAAAGTGTTGCTGTGGCTGCTTCCTTAGCGGCCGCGGACGTCCCTCCCGTGCCGCGCCCGCGCCTCTGTGTCCAGGACAGTGGTCCCTGCTGGGAGCCTGGTGGGGCCGCCGTGGGCGTTCGGGGTCCTGTGAGTCTAAAACTGCCCTGGGACGTCTCGGGGGCTCAGCCAGTGAGCGACTGCCTTCGGCTCAGGCCATGATCCGGGCTCCGGGGATCGAGTCCCACGTCGGGCTCCCTGCTCAGCAGGAGCCTGCCTCTCCCTCTGCCTCTGCTCCCCCTGCTCACGTGCCCTTGCTCGCTGCCTCTCTTGTTCACGCTCTCAAACAAAATCTTAAACAAAAATTAAATAAAATAAAACTGTCCTAAAAATAAATGCTACTTGTTAAAAGGAAAAGCCCAGATGGCTGACAGATAGACATTTCCCCTAAATTTAATTTGAATGAGTTTGCTTCAAAACCTTACGAGTGGACACAGGGCTGGGCCCACAAACAGACGCTGACAAGGAGGAGAGGCTGCTGGACTCCTTTCAACCTGAGGGAAAGACGAGGAGAAACCGGAAAGTCAGGGTTTAGAAGGAGGGGTGTTGGGGGCAAGAGCGTGTTAGGTTTGTAATTTTATAAGAGAAAAGGCACCAGACACATAGGTATTTGGACGGTGATTATGAGGAAGTGTGCTCCTCTGTTCTGTCTGTTATCCCTGGTTTTGGGGTGACTTCGCCGGGTTGGGGCTTCCATGACCCCTGGGCTGCGGGCCTGCTGGAACCCTCGCTGTGGTCGAGGGCTGACTCCCGGGGGCGAGCTTCCCTTAGAGGCACCATGGCGCTCCGTGTGCCCCGCAGTGTCACTCCCGCTTCGGGGCGGGGGGCCTACCCTGGGAACCGTCCCCTCCTCCCTGTCTTCCCCCCCCCACGACGACCCTGGGAATCGTCCCATCTTCTGTGTCTTCCCCCCCAAGGCGACGACCCTGGGAACCGTCCCATCTTCCGTGTCTTCCCCCCCACCAGGCAACGACCCTGGGAACCGTCCCCTCCTCCCCATCTCGCCCCCCCACGATGACCCTGGGAACCGTCCCCTCCTCCCTGTCTCCCCCGCCCGGCGATGACCCTGGGAACCATCCCCTCCTCCACGTCTTCCCCCCCAGGTGATGATCCTGGGTCCCGTCCCCTCCTCCCTGTC
>JAQQSY010006644.1:0-10928 GCA_028646535.1 Procyon lotor
TGGGACAATGGTACCATCGTGTTACAGTGTTCCCACCGTGGGACAATGGTACCATCATGATACAGTATTCCCACCGTGGGACAATGGTACCATCGTGTTACAGTGTTCCTATCATGATATAGTGTTCTCATGATTATACAGTCTTCCCACCATGTTACAGTGTTCCCACCATGATACATAGTTCCTGCCATGCGACAAGGGTACCATCATGATACAATGTCATCACCATGGAATGGTCTTCCCATCAAGATACAGTGTTCTCATCATGTTGCAGTGTTCCCATCATGATGCGATGTTACATTAAAGATACAGAATTATTCTCATGGAACAGTATCATCATTGACCGTTTTCTATGGATGGTCACTGAGAGCAAGACTTTCTCCTTCACTAAAGAGTCAAGATGTCCATCAACAGACGAACAGATAAAGAAGATGTGATATACACACCTACGCCCACACCCACACACCGGAATATTACTTAGCTGTCAGAAAGGATGAATACCTACCATTTATATAGACATGGATGGAACTGGAGGGTATTACACTTAGTGAAATAAGTCATTCAGAGCAAGACAACTATCACATGGTTTCACTCATATGTGGAACATGAGAAATAGCACAGAGGATCATAGGGGAAGGGGGGAAACAGTATAGGAAAATATCGGAGAGGGAGACAAACTGTAAGACTGTTAATCACAGGAAACACTGAGGGCGGCTGGGGGGATGGGTAGCTGGGGGATGGGCATTAAGGAGGTCATGTGATACGATGAGCACTGGGCGTTCTATGCAGCTGATGAGTTATTGAACTCTATATCTGAAATTAATGATGTACTGCATGTTGGCTAATTGAATCTAAAGAAAGACTTTCGCCTTCACGGAAGATGTGTATGGAGTCAGCAGACGTCGTACCTGAGACTCGAGTCAGTGTAGACAGTGTGTAGGTGACGCCTGAATTCCAGGGCAGTGCAGACTGTGAGATGGGTAAGCTGCGTGCGCTTACGCTCTGGCCCTCACCCTGTGGCCCCGAGCCCCCTGCCGGAGGACCAGCCCCAACGTTGGCTGACTCAATCGTAGCCCTTAGGACAAGGTAAAGTCGGGAAGGCTGGGGGAGATGGAAGTCCTTCCCTGTGTCCTGCAGGTGATGTCCCCTCATCCTGTCATTGTGGCGTCTTCCCTCAGGGGGCTGTGGCCCAGCAGAGGCCTTGGCACTGGACCATTGGTGTGTTTGGGAGGGGGGCTCAGTGAGGTGCCAGAAGACGGGGACCTGGGTGGCTTTTTGTTGAATGTCGGGAGCAGGGAAGCAGCATCTGGCAGCAGCCTGCTGGGGACGCCCACATCAAAACAGAAAAACGGATGGAGGCCGTGCACCTGCTGGGGGGGAGGCTGGTGACAATTACAGCTTGGATGCCTGCAGAACAGGGCCGGGGCCAGGGCCAGGGCAGTGACGGGCGCCTGCGGCTCCTAACGGAGGTTAGGCATCGCTTTCCATCCCAAGCAAATGAGGATCTGGAAAACAAATGGCTCCAGCCTGATAATCAATCATCCATTTAATCAATTAAGAGTGCACACTAATGAGAGGGGGCTGGGCAGCGCGGGGCACCGTCACAGGCCTTGGGCAGCGGGCTCCCTCCCCATTAAAGAGCAGGTGATGTGGGGCAGGTGCAGTGGGGCCCGGTAGCCCACTGCTGCGGAGATCTTTTTGTCGCTCCGGGGAAGACAATGTCCAGACCGTGGTTTGCCGATTTAATGAACTTGGTTGGAGCCGAGAGGGACGTTCTAGCCCCCTCCCCCGAGAAAGCCTTCTAGAGGCCATTCCCCATGTGTTTTTCCCATTACTCTGTTTCCACACTTTTCTGGGTGTCCACTCAAGTAAACAACATACAACGGTCTGGGGAGGGGCGCCTGGGGGCTCGTTGGTTGAGCGTCTGCCTTCGGCTCAGGTCAGGATCTCGGGGTTCTGGGATCGAGGCCCGCCTCGGGCTCCCTGCTCTCGGGGAGCCTGCTTCTCGTTCTGCCCTTCCCAACCTCCCCCACTCCCCCACCCTGGCTCATGCTTTTCCTCTCCCAAACAAACAGATGAAATCTTAAAAAAAAACAGTTTGGGGCATCACTGATATTCTTACTGCTTTCGTTTCTGATCTTTAGAGAATGAGCTGAGTTTAATTTTGAAAGTAATCTTTGTCTTTCAAGATCAAAGCCGATTCTTCTCACATTTGTCTGACTCCAAGGGGTAGTCGCAGTGTGAAGTCAGAGTGCTCTGCCCCTCGGTCGTGCTTGCCCAACACTGGGCGGCCTCGGTGCGTGTCCGGCGGTGCCCGGCCGAAGACCCGTCTGGGACGCCCACCTTTTTGAGGTTTGTTCTGAGGCCCATATAATATAATATATGTCAAGGTGCTTTGCAAACTCTAAATCTGGACACAAATGTGGATCATTATTATTATTGATAATTAGTTTTTTTTACATTTGTTACAATATAAATAAATATACTTTTAATTTTCTAAGAAAAAAACCCACTTTTCATAGGCTCTGAGCTATTTCTCTCTTAAATTTAGTGTGAAATCTTTTAATGTTTTCCTAAAGCATCTCCTTCCTCTCTGGGGGCCCTCTGCTGCTGCCCGCAGAGCGTTTGGAGGCCCCAGGGGAGAACCCATGTCCGTGTTCATTGCTGTGACTTTTCCAGCTCTGAGCAGACCGCACAGTCCATGGCTCGTGGTGCTGTCCTCCACCCTCTGGCTAACCCGGCACGCTCCTTCCGCGTCGGGGTCGGCAGACGATCAAACTGAATGGCCCCCACCAGGCTCGGGATTGGGACATGGATGCCTAGGGGTGTCAGTCCGCCCGGGCTCCCGGACCGCCTGTACTTTGGCTGTAATGGGTGTTACGCCCTCACTCAGGGGCTCCGCACAAGCGTCCAGACTCTGTGAGTGCCGGGCTGGGGAACGTCCGGGACACCTGCCCCGGCGCCCAGGGTCACAGCCACCCAGCCGGGGCCGGCCAGGTGAGCCCGCGAGGCGGGCCCAGGGTCAGAGCCACCCAGCTTTGCCACCTGGTAGAGCTTTGGTTTGGTTTGGGTCTCGACGCTTTGGCGGTTCCCAAGCTACCGACTGAGCAGTGAGCCTGTGGGATGCAGAGATGAATCAGTTAGATGCCAAGGAGCTCATCTTACGGGAGCACGTCTGACCCAAGTGGAATTTGCCCCAGTGCAGAGGAAGGCGCTGCAGGCGCCTGGAGTCCAGGAGAGCGGGCGGTGGGGGCTCGGTGTCCAACAGCTTCCCAGCAGAGAGGACCTCAGCCGGGACGCTGGGGCCAGCTCTGGTGCAAGGGTTCATTCTGTGGGTCTGGATCCTTGGGGGCCCTCGGGTCCAGTGGGGAGACCGATGGTACCAGTTGGGCTCAGGGAAGGAGCAACTTAATAATTGGTACAGGATTGCTCCACTGTTTGGATAACGTGGTAGCACCAGGGAGAACTGGACGGTGTCACTGAGAAGAGGCACCTCTGATGGGTGCCTTGCTGGATAAGCAGGAGTTCTTCAGGTAGACAGGGGACGGCAGTCCTGAGATCTGAGGCCGGGAAGGGCCCAGTCTGTGCGGCAGCGTGAGTGCCGTGGGCTGGGTGCTGGGCGGGGCTGGGGGACTGCCCCACCCTGGGTACGTTTGGGTGGACCTCACCGTCCGGCAGCTCCCAAGACAGATTCGGGAGCTTGTTGGGAGGACACACGCCCAAGGGTCACGCCTACCAGGGTAAGACAGGAGGCCTCCAGAGATCTTCTCTCCCCAGTCCCAGGCCTGTGAACGTCACTGTACATAGCACAAGGGATTTTCGGTTGTGATTAAATCCAGGATCCCGAGATGGAGAGCTTACCCCGATCTTCCTGGTGGTCCTTAGTGCAGTCGTGGGGGTCTTCATAAGCGGAAGAGGGAGGGGGCCGTCTGAGAGAAAGGAGGAGATGTGACAGTCAGAGTGATGCTCTTTGAAGACGAGAGAAGGGCCCCAGGCCCAGGAGGCTGGGGAGGGCGTGGGTTCTCCCCGGGCTTCCACCAGGGACCAGTCTCTGGGGCCCCTGACCTGTCGGCCCGCGGGACCCCTCAGACCTGTGACCCGTGGGCCTGCAGGGTGGGCCGCTGGGCTGGGCCAGGCCCTCTCGGCGCGACAACCTGTTCCAGGCACAACAGGACACACTTATTAGAGACTCCGACGTGGTCGCTGGGCGGGGGGGGGCCTCACACCTGTGCACACTCTCTGGCTGATTCCGAGTCACCCCGAAGTCCGAGAGCAGCCGCTGCCCCGGCCAGAAGGTGGACGACATCTGCTGTGGCCGGGGGTGTGGTGAGGGTCAGCGGGCAGGGGCCCCGTGCTGGCAAAGGTGGGCACCGGAGGGGCACGGGGACAATTAGGATGCTTGAAGTGGCTCAGGAGAGAGATTATAAAGGCCCTAACTCATTTTTAATTTGAAAAATTAAGTCAAATTGCTGACCTCCTTGATCCTGTTCATGTATGAACTGACGGGTCGCATACAACAGAATTTGATTTTAATCAGAAATGACCGCCTGCTTCGGACAAGAATGACTCAGCGCTGTCTCCGAGGGCCCCGGTGGCACAGGGTGGGTCGTGGGGCAGAGCTCAGTGGTGCCCCTTGGCCTCGGACGTGCCCGTCTCCCGGCTTTTATCTCCTCTTCCACGGCCTGCCTCCCGTCCCTCTTGTGCTAGGAGAATGCCCCCTCCTTGGCCCGAGTGTGACGCCCCGGTTCCGGGGACCCTCAGAGTTCAGAGAGGCCCTCGGCTGTCCCAATCCACCTTGGGTCCGGCCCTGTCTCCCTCAGCCCTTTTCTGACTGCACCCCTGAAGGGCTCTGCACAGGCTCTGAAGAAGGTGTCGCGTCCTTCGGGGCTCGGCGTGAGGGGCAGGCAGACGGGCGGCAGGTGGGGCACAGAGCACAGAAGCCCCTCGGGAAGTTCTTCCTCGTGCCGTGTCCCCGAGCACTGTGGAGGGGACAGAGCCGGAGAGGTTCAGACCAACGGTGGGCGTCTGGCACCCAACACCCTCCTGGGCACGCCTCCCTCGGGGCAGGTCAGCCTGGCTGGGGCCACGGAGGGGGGTTCCCTCGTGAGCTTCTCCCGACGTGACCTCGGCCGTCGTGTCCTGCCCCAGCCCTGAACAACGGCCTGTCGGTCGTCCACAGAGTTGCCCGCACTTCCTACAGGGTCATCGGCGGAATCTTCTTCTGAAATGACTCCCTAAGTTCTTAAAAGTTGGAGCCAAGTTAGTGCTCGCCTTACGGGGGCTGCACCTTGGTTTCTCATTCTCTGGGTTTAAGAGTCCGTCCTAAGCACGTAGTTACTTCCCTGAAACGGGCGGTTACTTCAGCGTCCTAGACGGCCAGACCCTGGGTCCCTGCCCCTGTATCTTATCAGGGCTGGATCGCACATTCAGCGGGTTTCTCCGTCAGCGCCTCGCCCGTGAGTCAGCTGCGGCCGGAGGTGCTCCAGGCCCCGGGGCTGCCCGTTCTGGTCTCAGCGGGCCGCGGGGTGCTGCCGAGCGGGACCCCGGGCTCTGTCCCTCTCCTTCCTGTTCATCCTGCGGCTTCCTCTGCAGAAGCACAGCGCTGGGCCCCAGCTCCGGACCCTCCACTTGGGAGATTCGGAGGAATGGAACGTGCCGGCCCCCGGGGGGATGGCCGGTGGGAGCAGCCCCGTGGACAGCAGACGGGAGGGAATTCTGCTGCTGCCACATCCTCGGTGATCGGCCGGCCTCGGTCAGACCCACTTTGGGGGAGGAACGTGAGCTCGGCAAGGCCTGTGCACTGATGACTGTGGGGAGAGGGAAGGAAAAATAAAATAAGACAAAATCGGACAGGGAGACAAACCTTAAGAGGCTATCAACTCTAGGGAACACTGTGAGGGCTGCTGGCGGGGGGCCAGGTGGGAGATGGGGTAACGGGGGGCCTTACAGAGGGTGCGGGATGTGATGAGCGCTGAGTGTGCTACGCAGCTGATGAGTCACTGAATTCTACCCTGAAACCGACAATATACTATACGCTAACTAACTTGAGTTTAAATAAAATCTAAAAAATATATATAAATATAAAAGTATATTTATAAAAAATATAAAATTATGTATATATAAGAGAAACCCTGCTCCCTTGTGAGACTAGCAATGCTTTTTAAAATTTTTTTAATTTAAATTCAATGAGCCAACTTATAGTACATTATTAGTTTTTGATACGATGTTCGGTGACTCACCGGGTGCACAGAACACTCAGTGCTCACCACGCCCCGTGCCCCCTCCCCGCCCACCTCCCCTCCAGCAGCCCTCAGGGTGCTTCCTGGAGTCGAGAGTCTCATATGGTTTGTCTCCCTCTCTGATTTCTTCCCCTCGGGTTTCCTCCCCTTCCCTTGCGATCCTCTGTGGGGTGGGGCACAGAGCACAGAATGAATGAATGTATGAATGAAATTCAGTATGAATGAAACCGTATGATACTTGTCTTTCTCTGACTGACTTATTTCACTCGGCATAATCCCCTCCAGTCCCGTCCGTGTTGACGTAAATGGTGGGTATTCATCCTTTCTGATGGCTGAGCAATATCCCATTGTGTACGTGGGCCACATCCTCTTTATCCATCATCTGCTGATGGACATCTAGGCTCTTTCCACAGTTTGGCTATTGTGGACATTGCTGCTATGAACATCGGGGTACATGTGGCCCTTCAGATCACTGCATTTGTATCTTTGGGGTAAATACCCAGTAGTGCGATTGCTGGATCATAGGGTAGCTTTATTTTCAACTTTTTGAGGAAGCTCCATAATGGTTTCCAGAGTGTCTGTACCAGCTTGCATTCCCACCAACAGTGTAGGAGGGTTCCCCTTTCTCCGCATCCTCGCCAACATCTGTCGTTTCCTGCTTTGTTATTTTAGCCATTCTGACTGGTGTGAGGTGGTATCTCACTGTGGTTTCGATTTGTATTTCCCTGATAACAAGTGATGTGGAGCACTTTTTCATGTGTCTGTTGGTCATTTGTTTGTCTTCTTTGGAAAAATGTCTGTTCATGTCTTCTGCCCATTTCTTGACTGGATTATTTGTTTTTTGGGTGTTGAGTTTGAGAAGCTCTTTATAGATCTTGAATGCCAGCTCTTTATCTGACATGTCCTTTACAAATATCTCCTCCCATTCTGTAGGCCACCTTTAATTTTGTTTACTGTTTTCCTTCGCTTTGCAGAAGCTTTTTATCCTGATGAAGTCCCAATAGTTCACTTTTGCTTTTGTTTCGCTGGCCTTTGGAGACGTGTCTTGAAAGAAGTTGCTGTGGCCGATGTCAAAGAGGTTACTGCCTGTGTTCTCTAGGGTTTTGATGGCTTCCTGTCTCACGTTGAGGTCTCTCGTCCATTTTGAGCTTCTCTTCGTATGTGGTGTAAGAGAGTGGTAGAGTTTCATTCTTCTGCATGTGGCTGTCCAATTTTCCCAGCACCACTTATTGGAGAGACTTTTTTCCATTGGACATTCTTTCCTGCTTCGTCCAAGATTAGTTAAAGAGTTGAGGGTCCATTTCGGGGCCCTCTGTTCTGTTCCACTGATTTTGTGTCTGTGCCAGCACCACACGTTCTTGATGATCAGAGCTTTGTAATAGAGCTTGAAGTCTGGAATTGTGATGTCACCAGCTTTGGGTTTTTTTTCCCCAAGCTTGGTTTCTTTTTAAGCAACAGTTTTCAATGGGCTGGATGGGCCTCAGGGACACACAGTGTTTATGTCTGAGAGAGAACCCCGGCCCCAGTCTTCCTATGAGGTTCTTGGGGCCAAGACTTCTGTGGAGACATCTCTCTGTGGAAAGTCCTCTGAAAAATGCTCAGTCCCTCTCTGATGAGAAGGAGTTAACTCACTTTTATTGGGTTCGTGTATTGGGTTCCAGATTGGGTATGATTTTGAATAAATAAAGATCTCTATGACCAAAGAAACTTAGGAAAATGACTGATTAGTCTATGCCTTTAATTTGCAAGAGAGGACATTGACCCAAAGAGTCTCAGTGGCTTCCCAGAGCCACATGTGCAGGTGATGGGACAGGGAACTCTGTTGTCTCCCTGCTCCCAGGGGCTCGAGCTCCTGGTGTGCACTCGGCTCTCTGCTCAGCACCAGGATGGGAAAGTTGAGGCCCTTGCCTCGGGGCCCAGGGCCCAGCTGGAGCCGAGACAGGGCCTTTCAGGGCGTCCCAGCAGTGGTCAGAACAGGTGCACCCCCCCATATTTCAGGACAATGAAGGATAAGAAGGTCTTGCTTCCCCTTGTGAGGTCCGGACAAGCCACTTGACGTGGCCCCAGAGGGATCTGCAACCAGGGGCCTGAGGAAGGACGGGTGAGACCCTCATGTGCAGCCCCCCAGCCAGGGACAGTGTGCACGCCCAGGGTGTGTGAGCGTTCCACGGGCCGCCGGGAGTCAGGCACCAGCCCCAAGAGGGCTGGAGAAGGTCACCACCCTCCTTAAAGGCCTGGCTTGCACGCCAGGCCCTGCTCAGCAAGTGTGGGTGTCTCACACTCGGAGGGGAGCAGCCCCGCGTGGGATCCCTAGTGCACAGACAGCAGGGCCGGGGGCTGTGAGGACGCAGGAGCGGGAGGCGGGGCTGGGGGCAGTGTCGTGGAGGGTGGCCCGTCAGCAGGGTTTCGCTGGGGGAAGGTGCACAGGAGAAAGGCGGACTACACAGCAGAGCAGGATGGCAGGACGAACAGGCCGTGGTGTGTCCCTCGCAGCCGACACCCCAGAAGGCCCTGGGGCTGGCACACGGCTCGTGGAATAGAGAGAGAAAACCCACGGGGCTTCGAGTGCCTAGGGGTGGGGGCTTCCTACGTGACCCCCTCGGACGTGGGGGCTGGGTTGCAGGCGGGTGCGAGGGACACACGGTGTGCCCGCGAGCGTGGTCATGGCTGACGAGCCGTGTGTGAGTTTCTTGGGCTGAGGGTGAGGAGGACGTGACCCCAGCAGCATCCCGGCCACACGCCCACACGAGGTCAGCAGCCTCTTCTTCCTGGGTTTGCTTGTGGAGTAACGAGCCGGGGAAAGGGAGCAACAGCAAAGGTGGGGGAGGTCCTGGGTTACCCGGGGCCATTTTTGGCAGAGGTTCCCTATGGTGACCTTCCTGTTTAGTCCCGTAGCGGGGCCGTCCTCGGCGATTCATGGTCACGGTGAAAATTGCCTCAGAGGCCTTTCTGGGAATCGTGTTTCTTATTAGAACCTGAGCCTCAGCTCTTACGGCTAGCTACCCTCACCCCTGCAGCCCCCAAGGACACAAATAAGGGGCACAGAGGGGCGTCTTGGGGACAGGGTCACATGAGGCTCCTTCCTTCGGCAGTTCCACGGCTGTGGGCTGGTGGCCAGGCCCCCCAGGTGCCCGCCGAGCAGAGCTGCTGATTCATCCTGGATAATTAGAACACGGAATGCGTCAGGGATCTGTGCCACTGGACTGAGGCCCTTTACTTCCTTAATGGCAAAGCCGGTCACAGAGGAAACACAACAGGGTCGAGTCACAGTGCCTGGCTCCTGCCAGGCGAGCGGGGCCCGGCCCTCTAGCGGGAGGGAGCCCGGGGAGGGCGCAGGGAGGGGCTCGCTCCCCACATCCAGGCCCAGCACAGGGGCCCAAGGGTGAATAACACCACCGTCCTGCAGAAGTGACTTCTCTCTCAGTGCGGCTCAGCCTGAGCTCCTGGCCTGGCTTGTGGGCTGCACCCTTGCCAGGCCCTCCCTGGCTCTGACCCTTTAAACCCGGAGCCTGTGAGCCCCGGCCAGGCGGAGGCTCCCCGTGCCCTGCCGGCTGGGCTGACTGCTGTCCAGAGGGAGGGTGCCACGCTGGCCCCGGAAGGGGGACCGTGTGGGGCTCCCGCTGGCCCCACAGCCCTCTGACCTGCGCGGGTGCCCGCTGACTGGACAGGCTCTTCCCAGCTCCAGCCGGTCTGCTGGGTCTGGGAGGGGGAGGTAATTCGTCAGGGGGGCAGCAGGACAGGCTGAGACCAAGGAACCTGAAGGCCGGTCCTCCTGCTTCTGGGGATCCTGGGGCGCGCTCTGCTTTGCCAGGCCATCGGCCCGCCAGGTGTGATGGCGCCTGCTGTGCGCACCCGCACGCCCTGATGCTTCTCCAAGGTCTCCCCAAGTTGCCCGAGTTTGGGCCTCCAGAACTAGCCAGAGACAGAACCTACATCCGTCGCCACAAGCACATGATGGACAGGGAGTGGACACTGGGCCCAGAGCACTGGGGCTGACAGGTAGTTCTTCTTTTATTTGTATTTGTATTTTAAAGATTTTATTTATTTATCTGACAGAGAGAGATCACAAGCAGGCAGAGAGAGAGGGGGAAGCAGGCTCCCCGCTGAGCAGAGAGCCCGATGCGGGGCTCGATCCCAGGACCCTGAGATCATGACCTGAGCCGAAGGCAGAGGCTCTAACCCGCTGAGCCCCCAGGCGCCCCGACTGACGGGCGTCTAACCCACATGAAGTGTTTTCTAAAGTCTCGTCTGCTGGGCCTTCTCCTGGCACCCTTCTCTCCCCTACAGCCCCCGCTTTGGCCGGCCCACAACCCCTCGTGTTAGAGCTTCGTGCCTACAGTCCACTATCTCTAAATCAGATCTCGATTACAAATATGAGAACAAGAAAGGTTGAAGGCCACGCAGAGGGGACAGTCGGCCCCTGAGCTAGCCCTGCCATCCGTCCCGAGCGGGCCGGGGGCTCGAGGCAGGCGCAGAGTGGACCTGTGGGGCTTGCGGCCTGTGACTGGGGAGGGAGAGACACTGCTCGGCCCTGCCTTGTCGGGAATCTGCTGGGGCCCCTTTACCCTCAGGGGCTGCAGCCCAGCACGGACCCAAATGTCCACCACTTGTGCCCTGCAGGCAGGGGGGACAGAAGTCGCACGGTGGAGGGGCGGCGAGGTCGGCTGCAGGGGCAGAGCCCTTGGTGTC
>JAQQSY010006645.1:0-10928 GCA_028646535.1 Procyon lotor
AACAGTGTACAAGAGTACTCTTTCCTGTATCCTTATCGTAGGAGTATATTTTCAGTTTGAAATTTATGTTGATCTGATAGGTGAATAGCAATATCTCTGCCTAGTTTTAACTTGCAATTCTCTGTGATTAAAGTTGAGCAGCAAAACTATTTTTAATAGCCAAAAAAAGTAAATAATATAAATTCTTAACATAAGTGGTTTTTTAAACTTTTTTTTCAGAATTTTATTTTATTTTATTTTTAAGATTTCATTTATTTGTCAGAGAGAGAGAGAGCGAGCACAAGCAGGGGGAGCTGCAGGCAAAGGGAGAAGCAGGCTCCCTGCTAAGCAAGGAGCCTGATGCAGGACTCAATCCCAGGACCCTGGGATCATGACCTGAGCTGAAGGCAGATGCTTAACCGACTGAGCCACCCAGGCGTCCCATAAGGAGGTTTTAAAATAAGATCCTAGCAAATAAAAGCCATATGAAATACAGATATTCTGTTGGTATTAGTAAAGGAGAGACCCTTTGCTGAAACAGTAATATATGGTGGGAATCATATCCCCATTGAAGGAAACTCGCATTTAGAGGGTTTAAGAGGTTAGGAAGGTACCGAATAAGGTACCTTAATTCCCTTTTCCCTTCCCCTCTCTTATTTCTAGGCTTCACTCCGTTATGCCCTTACAACTTCATATTCCATCAAGAGTGGGCTGAGCTTCTGAAATCTGTAACAGTGAAACATTGTGAACCTAGTCCCAACTGCCTCTTTTCCTAGCTAATTGACTGTTGCCCTAGTAACCAGCTAGGCCATCCAACACGAGAGCCTAATTCAGTATAATGCAACCTTGGAGGCTGTCCTGTATAGATAGCAAAATATTCAAAAGCAGGGAGGTTTGTAAGGGTTTGGTTTTTTTTTTTTTTAATATATTTTAATTTCTTTCATTCTATTTCTTTATGATTTAACTTTTAAATACACAGTTTCTTAAAGATATAGTTAGAATTTCTATGGCAGAAGCTAAGAAAGTTTTTTCTGAAAGCTATAATCATATGTAAGATATGAGGCAACTCTTTTTTAATAGCAGTTTCAGCTTTTTTGATATGTTTGAAGATAGCTGAAAGTCCTGTAATGCAACAATGGCTTTAATACAGCAACCAAGGAGATCTTAACACCACATTTTGCCTCTGGAGTAAGACAAACTGGGTTTCCATTGCTGTTCTCCAGCTTCATAGCCTTAGACCACCAAGTTAACCTTCCCAGTTGTGCTTTTAGAACAATGAGGGTAATAATCTTAGGAGTTGTATAAATACTAAGTTGGACAGCATAATGTGTGTATATTCTTAGCACTGTACCCAGTACATCACAGGAAAACAGGCAGCCCTAAGCCTCATTTCAAACTCTGTTCAAGCTCTCTCAGACTGGTAGAGGTCTCCTCTCCCACTGGAGTGTTCAGAAACACAACCTGGGGGTATACCTTTTACAGAATTCTTTTGACAGTTCTTTCTTTTCTAATGCATTGCTCTTATGTCTGATGGAAATTGTTGGTGGAGCACATGCTTTCTCTCAGAAAACACTCTTCCTAAATTAAAAAGATATACTTTTCTTTTTGAGATTCGAGTGGAGGTCATATTTATTTTCCTGTAAATGGCCACAGAGATGTCTTTTAAAAAATCACTTACCTGGGGCGCCTGGGTGGCTCAGTCGTTGGGCGTCTGCCTTCGGCCCAGGTCATGATCCCAGAGTCCTGGGATTGAGCCCCGCATCAGGTTCCCTGCTTGGCTGGAAGCCTGCTTCTCCTGCTACCATCCCCTCTGCTTGTGTTCCCTCTCTCGCTGTGTTTCTCTCTGTCAAATAAATAAAATCTTAAAAAAAAAAAAAAATCACTTACCTAACTCACTGAAATCTTTAATTTTGGAATCCCATAGTGTAGTCTGAAAGTCAGCTAAAAAAATATCTCTTTAGTTACCTTTAATACATCTTTACATTTAGGGGCGCCTGGGTGGCCTAGTGGGTTAAAGCCTCTGCCTTCAGCTCAGGTCATGATCTCAGGGTCCTGGGATCAAGCCCCGCATCCAGCTCTCTGCTCAGCAGGGAGCCTGCTTTCCCCTCTTTCTCTGCCTGCCTCTGCCTACTTGTGATCTCTCTGTCAAATAAATAAACAAAATCTAAAAAAAAAAAAAAACACCACATCTTTACATTTATTTAAATGCTATGTTGAAGGTATTTTTCTTTGTTTTGCTCCAAAGAAATAAGCATTATTGCTGTGATTTCTTCTATGGTTTGATTGTTTTTATAGAAAAAAAATAAATAATAGAGGCAACAGAATCCATTTGATTGCTTTTCTATCACCGTACTTTTCTAAATGTCATTGACAGTATATCCTGAGTATTTCGGGTTATCTAGATCTAAGAATTTGATTTAGCAAGTAGTTTAAAGAGAAAGTAAGCACAAATCTCTAGGCTAACCTGTGAATGCTAATTTACTTTATCTTAGGGATCCTGCCTTTCAGATGATTACAGTTACCAAGGAAACAGGCCTTGGTCTGAATATCCTAGGAGGAATTAACCGGAATGAAGGTCCCTTGGTATATATTCAGGAAATCATTCCCGGAGGAGACTGTTATAAGGTAAAAATGAAAATAAAATAACACTTCACAAAAAAACCCAAACTCACCACCAGTGGTGAGGCTTTCCTACTAAATCAGTAAATTTTTAGTATCAACTGAATGCCACTGTGACCATTTCTCAGTGAAAGATCCTACAAGAACTGGAAGATAGGCCTTTACCTTTACCTTCAAGGAGCTTTAACCTAATAAATGAATAGGAAATAAATAGGAAAATAATAAATTTCAGATTCTTAACTTAAGAATATATGTGTGTGTGTATGTGTGTAGTTTTTTTTAAAGGAATTTTTTTTTTTTTTATATTCGAGAAAGAGAAAGCAGGGAGAGGGGCAGAGGAAGAGGGACAAACAGATACTACACTGAGTACAGAGCCCAGCGCTGGGCTCCATTTCAAGACCCTGAGATCATGACCTGAGCTGAAATCAAGAGTCAGATGCTCAGCCGACTGAGACACCCAGGTGCCCCAAGGTTATATATTTTTAATTATGTGCTGTTTAACTCTTATCCGAAATCTGGTTGAGAGAAATTATATTTGAAGGCATATTCTCTCTCTCCACTGCTCTGAAGTTTGGATTAATTTAGATCATTTAAACTTGAACTGCATTCATTTAGCCTCTCCTAAGTGCAAAACAAACAAGCAAACTCAGTATCTAAAATCTGCTCATTTCTGAATTTGCAAAATTGTTGAGTTTGTTAATTATATCACTCATTAGTTGCCCACATGAGAAATTAGATTTAGAATTAAGACCAGAACATCTCTCTCTCTTTTTTTTTTTTAGGTATTAGAAAGCCTTACTCTCCTCTTTGCTGTAAGAAATATGTAAATCATGATTTCTTTTTTGCTAGGAAGCTCAGCTCCAAATTTGAAGCACAATATCAGCAACTTAGTTAAGAAACTAGTTAACTATATTTGCGTTTTCATTTCTTTCGAATTTCATTTGCCATTTCTGTTTTACTAATATGATTTTATATGTCTTTTGTTGAAAATTGTCTCCAGTCTCCTTTTTGGAGAAAAATAGGATATAAAGAATTTAATAAAATATTAATGTCAAGCTACATAGCATGAGAAAGGATCCTTTTAAGTTTGTTCATATTGTTTTTCTCTTATTTGTATTGATTCAATATATAGTCTTGTGCTTACCCCCACCCTCATCCCAAACACTTGTTTAGCAAGCAGTTTATCTAGTCAACTGGATTTTTTTTCCTTGTTAGGAAGAAAATTAGCTTCACCAATGATTTGCAAAACTATAGAAATGATTTCAATTGTTTCAAGTTTGTTGAGATAATAGGATACACTTACCATGTTGTAAATATTATACAATATATTTAGGATATTATAATACAAATTTTAGCTATTGAATTTAAATTATTAACCAAATAAAAGTATACTTAAATATTAAATTTGAACAAAATCAAACAAAAAATGAAATTAGTCTTGTAAGAATGGAGATATTTAGGAATACTTTAGTTGAGGGGTGTGTGTGTGTGGGTGTGTATGTTCACTATAGCCAGGATATTTCTTAAACCACACTTCATATAATGCAATAACAGATCATGGTATCTAACAAGTGATAAAAATTTGCTGTTACGGTAAGCGTCAGTTTGTGCTTTTTATTCCCATGAAAAATATTTGTAGTTAAAATAATAAGTTGATAGCAGGGTGCTGAGTGACTCTTCATCTGTTATCAGTGGTAACAGACTGAAAATTACACTTAAATACTTTCTCTTGGTTTTTCTTAGAATTTCACTGTTTGGAAGGATATCAAAAAGCAGTCATTTATGAACTGTATTCTATATTTACCACCAGAGAGCAGCACAGAGTTATTAATGTTCCTTGACAGTATCTGGTCAAGTTCAAAGGAAGAAAACAGCTAAAACAGAGAAAGGTGGAGATAGAAGCATAAGTAGGCTTGCGATGCCTACACTTATTTTTGTGTACTTCCTCAAGATGGAGAGTTACATGCACATTTATTCTGCAAATGCAAATTGATGCAATTTTATTTTTAAATGTTTTTATTAGTAATAATAGCATTTACTATGTTCTAAATGCTGTTAAGCATGTTAATTTCTCTTTTTTTAGGATTTTATTTATTTATTTGACAGAGAGAGAGAGATCACAAGTAGACAGAGAGGCAGGCAGAAAGAGAGAGGGAAGCAGGCTCCCCGCCTAGCTGAGAGCCCAACATCCCAGGACCCTGAGATCATGACCTGAGCTGAAGGCAGAGGCTTTAATCCACTAAGCCACCTGGGGGCCCCTGTTAATAAATTTCTAATCTGCACAAAATTGTGCAACAGTAGATATATTCATACAATAGGGAATACAGGCTCACAAAATTATCCTTATTAAGTTGCTAAACTGAACAACTTAATATTTTTTAAATGCATGTGAGTGCTTTCACTCGCTTTGATTTTATTTGAGTATATTATTTCAGAGCTAATGATATAGGCAGTCCCCAAGCTTATAGATAGATTATATAACATTTATATTCCCAAACTTCACATGTTAAGGGGGCTGTTGGAACTCAGATGGAGTCTTCTTTAGTTAATAGTGGTTAGCTGCCTGAGCCCTCACCACCACTTCTTTACACCTACGTGAATGTTTCCTAATGGCAAAAAAAAAAAAAAAATACAATACTGGTTCAGTGACCAAAACACCATGTTTCTTTGAAAAACACATTCAGAGTTGAATGAAATTTGGAGCATCTTGACATGTTTTTTCCAGCTGAAATAGAAGGAAAGAATCTTCTAGTGCTAAGTATTAGAGGAAGCCTATAGGATGAGAACAAATATGTTTAGGTACTGAGTTAAGGAGTTATGAAAACTCCAAGGCCCTCTTCACCCCACCAGCCAGTCCCTTAACAGTCTGAAGTCCTTGGTGTTCAATCTCAAACCTTTCTCAGGCTGAGACACTCCTTTGAGCTTTATACCCACATATCCAATTGCTTGGTCAGCATTTCCATTTGGATCTCCTTAAGTCATCTCAAACTCACTATATCTGAGGCAAGACTCATGATAGTCACACCACAGCCTCATCTGCCCATCTCTTCCCAAACAGAGCTTCTTCCTCTGTTCCCAGTCTTGGTGAGTGACACCTTCCACTTGAATAAAGTCAGAAAATGTGAAAGCAGCCTAACTACTTCCTCTCCCTTAATACCCATACCCAGTTGATTAGCATGTGCTATTGCCTTTTTTACTCTCTCAATATGTCTTGAACCTATCAGTCTCCTTGATCTCCACCACTACCACATAGTTTATCAGACCTCACAGTAGCTTTGCCTGCTCTCATGCATGTCCATACATGACCATGCCTGTCCCGCTCCCCACCACCAGCCTATCATGCTAATATTCAGTAGCCTACAAGACTCTGTATGTGACTTCTGCCCTGTATTTCTCTAACTCTCCATTTTCATGCTTCCAGAATGGTATTCCTTCAGGTCTCGAAAGCTCTTTTTCATTTGCTGTTCCCTCTGACTGGGAAATCACCCATGCCACCACTACCATTACTTCCAAATATCTATTCAAAGACTAATTCCTAAGCAATGTGTTCTCTGCGCCCTTCGGTTTATTTTATGTTTTTTTTTTTTTTCCTGAGATATCATTTATTTATTTGAGAGAAAGAGGATAAGCAGGCCAGGGGAGGCAGAAGAAGAGGGAGAAGCAGACTCCCCATTGAGCAGGGAGCCGGACACAGAGCTCAGTCTGAAATCATGACCTGAGCCAAAGACAGACGCTTAACTGGCTGGGCCACCCAGGCACTCCTGTGCCCCCACTTTAGTCCAGATCTTTTCTCCTATATGTGCTCCTAGATCCTGTTCCTTTCCTTTGTATAACCTATCTCAGTTTGTAAACATACATCCATATCTGTGGTTGTTTTATCAACTCTGTCTGAACCACAAGACAGTATGTTTCCTAAGTGCAAGGAGTTTTATTCATAATAATATCCTTCATCTCCAGTGTAATACCTGGCAGATACTAATTGCTCAGTTAATATTTATGAATGAATGATCACTTAGGCATATGGTCATGTTTCTGAGAGTTACTAATCTGCTTGTTTGCTATTCCACTGCCACCATCTGGCTCCACACCAAGTACCTCTCTTCCCTGGCCCTTTGTATTAGATTCTGGACACGAAGCATCATTGAAGTCTTCAAATGTTTTTGTTTCTTTTTCTGTATTAGTGTAAGGGAAGCAGGCAGTAATCAAAAGCTTTTCCTCAAACCTGATACTACATTTCATAGTTTTAGTGCTACGTAAAATAATGGTGTACTTTCAAGTGTCACTTTAAATTTTATAAATTCAGGACTTTTTTTTTTTTTTGGTCAAACTCTTTAGGTAAAGAATGATCACACAGATGTAGATACTAATGGTTAGTCATTGTTCACAAAGGGTTGAGGTAAGACATATTTATCTTTCAGAGGAAGTCTGGTTTCAGAATATGCTGAGCATATCCCTGGAACTGGGACCAAGGCCCCTGGATGGCACCGTGTAAAGAAACCAGTCCCATTGATGGGAGCTAAAGGAAGGAGTAGCAGCCAAGAGGGTTCACTTTACAAGTCACTCTCTTTTCTCCTTTGCCATTATTACTTCTGTCACAGCCACTTTAATTTCCTCAGACTGTTTCCTGGTCCTGATTAGCTGATTGTGTATTTACTCTGTACCTGGCACTATGCTGGGGGAAATAATCGTGAAAAGGACATGGTTCTGGCCAACTGAAATAATCAGTGCTACTAGTTTGGAAGTGGCCGGTTTAATGTGCTCTAATGGGAGAGAAAAAGATAGGCAAATAGGGACAGTACAAAGTAAATGTAATAATAAAGGTGAGTAATAGTGCTTTTGGAGCAGAGAGAGAGGAACAATTAAGTATTTCGAGGCAGTCGGGCAAACTTACCGCAGAGAAAATGTTTGCATTTGGCTGTGAAGTTTAAGTGCAAGTTTATCAGATAAGTGGTGGGGTCAGTGGTGGCATTCTAGACAGAAATTAGGATATGGGGCACCTGGGTGTCTCAGTGGGTTAAGGCCTCTGCCTTCGGCTCAGGTCATGATCTCAGGGTCCTGGGATCGAGCCCCGCATCGGGCTCTCTGCTTGGCAGGGAGCCTGCTTCCCCCTCTCTCTCTGCCTGCCTCTCTGCCTACTTGTGATCTCTGTCAAATAAATAAATAAAATGTTAAAAAAAAAAAAAGAAATTAGGATATGTAAAAGCATTAGCATTCCAAAGACCATGGCTGGTTTGAGGAACATTTTCTGAGACTAGAATGAAGAATTTATGTGCTGAGGAGGGAAGGTAAACAGCAAGGCTGAAAAAAGCTGGTTGCACCTAGCTTGTTGTGCTGGGTTTGCAAAGTTAAGGAGTTTCAACTTTCCTTACCCATGAGCAGCCATTAAAGGTTTTTGTTGTTTTTTAAGAGAGGGAGGGAGGTAGGTTAGAGGGAGAGAGAGAATCTTAAACAGGGTCCACACCCAGCAGGGAGCCTGATCTCACTATCCTGAGATCATGACCTGAGCCAAAATCAAGAGCTGGACACTTAACCTAGGCATTCTTAAAGCTTCTTAATTTGAGGAGTAACAGGATTAAATTTGCTATCAATGTGAAAATTACAGCAGGCATGGAGTTTTGATTCAACTCACTTTTATTTAACACCTACAATGTGCGAGGATTTTATGCGTGTTTTTTAATTACTAGTAGCAACCTTGCGTGACAGGTATTTATCCCCACTTTACAGCAAAGAAAGTGAAGTTTCATAGAGATTAAGCAACTTGCCTAAATGCACATTAATAACTGGCAGGCTATAGAAGTTGACAGTTTCTGAAAGTGTGGGAAGGGAACCAGAAGTCCTGCAAGCATTCCTTAGCTTTTAGGACTAACAAGTTAGTTAAATCAGAGTCAGGCCGTGTCGATGGTATGGTAATATGGTAACATGTTATTTAGAAAACTTTA
Organism: Procyon lotor; assembly: GCA_028646535.1. Taxonomy (NCBI): domain Eukaryota; kingdom Metazoa; phylum Chordata; class Mammalia; order Carnivora; family Procyonidae; genus Procyon; species Procyon lotor. The sequence continues at coordinate 8,538 of JAQQSY010006645.1, forward strand.
TAATGGTCATTATAAATGAACACCACTGATAGTTTTCAATAGAAGCATTTACATTGTCAGGAGTACTTTATTACTTTTAACATTTTTGTAAATGTTGATGGGAAAGAACACAGACTCTGAAGGTCAGCATGCGAAAGTTGTACATTTGCTCAGTAACTGCTGTATCCAAACCCAGACGGTGTGGAAGAGGCCTCGGCATGTCCCCAAAGTTAGTATCTTCACATATATATTCATGCAACTGGGGCAGGACTCACTGGTTTTAATGCCAAACTCTAACAGGAATAGCTTTGTTTGAGTTTGCAGGTTCTGACTTTTAAACAGGTTCAGAAATTCACATGATCAGCTAAGATCTTGTTCTAGGAGGCAAAGAAAAAAAACACCACTGTAAATACTTTTTAGGAAGAAAAAATATATATAAACACTAAAAGCCACCATCAGAAAGCATTATTCTTCCTCTCTTCTCTGACTCTTGTGCTTCTGGAAAATGCTCCTTCAATATAGCAGTGTGCTTTAATATAAGATATGTTGTATTGTGTTCATGAGAGCTTTTCCCGCTATGTTGCTAATACTGTATGGTCTGAGAGGAGAATGTGGGAGACAGTAGGTCTGCCGAAACCCTATTGCCCACCTCTGTTTTCTGTAGCCTTTTTCTCTACAACTCTGACAGACATCTGTGGTCTGTATGAGATGCATGGACACAGGAGCTACCTCAAACGGTTTTGAATGTAGTTCTGTGTTTCTCATGGATGAGACCGTGTGACTCCCGCAGCCCCTTTCCTCTCCCTCTATTTGTTGATGAACATCTAGCTAGCAAGTTGTAGAGCTCAAGTTTGTATTCGGGTCTGTCTGGCTGCCAAACCTCGAGTTCTTTCCACTTCTGTCCACTGCCTTCTGAAGTCCCCTGCCTAGTTGAAAGAATTGTCATCTGACAATATTTACTGTTATTACTGTCTGCCACCCTGATTCTAAAAAATCCTTTCTTTCCTTGTCAGTGGTCTTTATTTTTTTTATTAACATATAGTGTATTATTTGCCCCAGGGTACATGTCTGTGAATCGTCAGGCTTACACATTTCACAGCACTAACCATAGCACATACCCTCCCCAATGTCCATAACCCAGCCACCCTATCCCTACACCCCCACCACCTCCCAGCCATCCTCAGTTTGTTTCATGAGTTTAGCAGTCTCTTATGGTTTGTCTCCTTCCTGATCCTTTCTTGTTTCATTTCCTTCCCCACCCTCCCACAACCCCCTGCCTCTGAAATTCTACCTATCAGAGAGATCATGTGATAATTGTCTTTCTCTGACTGACTATTTTGCTTACTATAATACCCTCTAGTTCCATCCACTTTGTTGTAAATGGCAAGATTTCGTTTCTCTTGATGGCTGTATAGTATTCCATTGTGTGTATATGTACAAATATATATACATATACACACATATATATGTATATATATATGCTACATTGTCTTTATCCATTCATCTATTGATGGACATCTAGGTTCTTTCCATAGTTTGGCTATTGTGGACGTGGCTGTTATAAACATTCGGGTGCACGTGCCCCTTCGGATCCCTACATTTGTATCTTTAGGGTAAATACCCAGTAGTGCGATTGCTGGGTCGTAGGGTAGCTCTATTTTCAACTTTCTGAGGAACCGCCATATTGTTTTCCAGAGTGGCTGTACCAGCTTGCATTCCCACCAACAGTGTAGGAGGGTTCCCCTTTCTCTGCATCCTCGCCAACATCTGTCGTTTCCTGACTTGTTAATTTTAGCCATTCTAACTGGTGTGAGGTGGTATCTCACTGAGGTTTTGATTTGTATTTCTCTGATACCGAGTGATGTTGAGCACTTTTTCATGTGTCTGTTGGCCATTTGGATGTCCTCTTTGCAGAAATGTCTGTTCATATCAAGAAGTCAAAGAAGTAGCAACCTTGCGTGACAGGTATTTATCCCCACTTTACAGCAAAGAAAGTGAAGTTTCATAGAGATTAAGCAACTTGCCTAAATGCACATTAATAACTGGCAGGCTATAGAAGTTGACATGTTACCATATTACCATATGAAGTTTGACTTCTTTCCCATTTCTTGATTGGATTATTTGTTCTTTGGGTGTTGAGTTTGAGAAGTTCTTTATAGATTTTGGATACTAGCCCTTTATCTGATATGTCATTTGCAAATATCTTCTCCCATTCTGTCAGTTGTCTTTTGGTTTTGTTGACTGTTTCCTTTGCTGTGCAAAAGCTTTTGATCTTGATGAAGTCCCAGTAGTTCATTTTTGTTTGCCCTTGCTTCCCTTGCCTTTGGAGATGTTTCTAGGAAGAAGTTGCTGCGGCTAAGGTCAAAGAGATTGCTACCTGTCTTCTCCTCCAGGATTTTGATGGGGTCCTGT
>JAQQSY010006646.1:0-10927 GCA_028646535.1 Procyon lotor
GGAGTCCTCGTGAGCTCATTCACGGGCCTTAGGGTTCAGGAGGGGAGGGCGGGGAGGTGAGGGGGACCCAGGCGGCGGGATCCAGGCGGCGGTTGGGGGGGTGAATCCAGCTGGACAGGACGCAGGCAGAGGGAATCCCGGCGGCGGAGTGGGGTGGGGACGCAGGGGGGCGGGACTAGGCGGACCTGCGGGATGCGGACAGGGAGGGAGGGGGCTGGGGCGGGGGGAGTACCGCCTAGGGGCCCGCCAGTTAGGAGCCGGGGGCTGGAGGTGCCGGAGCTGGGGACACAAGGCCCTGGGGAAGCAAAGGCTAGGGCCCTGCCGAGGCCAGAGGGGCCACTGCCCGGGAGGCAGAGCAGGAAGGAAAGAGCAGGCACGCGCCCAGAAGACCACCCAGGCCTTTTGGAGAAGGGCTTGGACAGGAGTGAAGCAGAGGCAGGGAGAAGAGTAGGAGGCTGCTGCGGGGATTCCCAGAGGTGGCAGGCCAGGGCCAAGGAGAGCGCTGCGCGGATCCGAACCCAAAGATCCAGATTTTAGAGGGAGAAGAACCCCGAGCCCAAGAGATGTCGGTCTCGGGGTGGGGTATTAAAAGCCCGCTCTTGGCTCTCAGACCTCAATTTGAGACCAATGTCGCCACTTCCTAGCAATGCAACCCAGGGCAAGTTACCTAACCTCTCTGAACCTCAGTTTCTTTGTCTATAAAGTGGAGCTAATTATCTGTTAATGTCGCTCCAACCCTTAGGACAGCTCTATAAGATATTATATTCTATAAGATATATAGATATATATATAAGATATGTGGATATCCTATAAGACATTATAGCTATTCTATAAGATATTCTAGAGCTGTTCTAGAGGTTGGAGCGACATAAGCAAAGGGGCCTTGTACTCAGGAAGTCCATGGTAAACCCTAGCCACATTTAGCCTGTAGTTAGGTGGTTTTGCAAGAAATAACCTTTTGGGGAGCATAAAAAGTCCTAGGTTCTTGTCCTTGCTCCTCCTCTACAAGCTGGGTGGCTTTGCTGGGGAAGCTCCCCAGGGCTTCTGTAAAATGGGAACACTGGTTCCTCCCACCCGGGACTTGGAGTGGAGCAGATGGGACATTGTGTGAGCAGGAGCTCGTGACCCAGTGGGAGAGGCCGGGATGGCCAGTCCAGCTGGCCTGTGAGTCTGCGCCGGACAAGCTGGGATGCCAGGTCTTAGGAGCCTTTCTGCCTTCGCTTTAGGGATTTCTTTATCTGCCCTGGAATGTGCCGGCAATCTTAGGCAACTCGGAAGAATGTTTCTCACACTCTTACATCAGCAATCCCCTAATAGGCATTGAGCTCACACAGCAACCACCACATTTAAGCAAATTTTAAAAGAACATGGTGTTTCTAAAATAATAAAAATGCCGCTTTGTGTAAGTTAAATGGAAGATAACAGTTTTGTATCCTGAGAGGGATGATACCTTCTGAAAATCTCCGCCAGGGTGTCTCTGCCCTGCGGCAAGAGGCCATAAGGGTTTTCACATCCTGTCAGTTTCTTTTCTTACTCCTTATTTGTACTAAATTAGAAAATCCTAAACCACAATTACAGGTCATTAGAAATGGCAGCAAATGTTTGGTGGCTGTCAGGTGGTTGTGGATTGGGACCAAAGAAGAAACCAGAAATCACAGCACTGTTTCTCCCTGAAGACTCTTTTCCACTCTTCTGGACACTAGGTCAATAGGGACAAAGCTTCTAAAAGTTAGGAGACTGAGTGTTTCGCTTAGAGAGAGGGAGAGTGGCAGACGGAGTTGTAATCCTTTCCTTGGTTGAATTTGACTCTAGAAAGAATTCTTTAAGTTCTGATGTAATATTTGGATGTGGTTTTATATTAATCTTAATAATATATCATTGATTCCATTCTGCACAGAAACAGAAATCACTGAGTGTTGAGACAGAATGGAGCGGTCACATCACCGTTTGGTTTTCAGAAATTTGGCTAAGTTGATCCTCAACAGTAAACATTGTAATAGTTTGGTTATGTCTGGGCAATATAGACATTGAGCAGAGTGCCTTGTTCAGATCTTAGGATGGGTCTGAAGTGTGGTTATCAATGACACGAGAAAATGGTTTTATTTCATCATTCTTTACAAAACTTCTTTTGGAGGAACCTTTTCCTCCAAAGCTAGAATCTCTCAGCGTGGAAGAGTACATTCTTGGACTTGCTGCCCTTGTCTTCACATAGGATGCTGAAAACAAGTATGATCGGTGAATGAGATTGGATCAGAGTCACGATTTTGACCATTTCCTTTAACTCTGTATTGGAGAGGATTTGGGTTTGGCCATTCATTACAGAGATCCAAAATTAAAGGGCTTAAACAAGACAGCAATCAACTTCTCTTCTGGATGGTAGTCCAGAGATAGGTGGTCTAGGGGTAGGAAGGTGGTTCTTCCGCATTAGTTTGTCCAGAGATTTGGGCTTCTTCTATCTTACTGTTCTGCTACCCTTAGGTCTTGCCCTCACTGGCATGCTCCAAGGTGGCTCACCATGACATGAGATTCCAAGCAGGAGTTGAAGAAAAGTGGAGTGGAAAGGTATGCCCACTCTCTATAAAGACCTCTAAGTCATACTTCAGCTCACATCCCATTGGCCAGGACAGTGTCACATGACTATATCTAGCTGAAAGGGAGGATGGGAAATGTAGTTTTTATTCTGAGTGATCATGCATCCTGCTAAAAATTGAGAGAGAAGGGGACCAGGGGTATCGGGGGACAATAGCCGACGTTGCCAAAATGTGGGGGGGGGGAATCAGCAAACAAATAGAAACTGACTTTCAGGCACAACCTCTTTCCTCCTTAGAGGGGGCCCTTCCTGGTACTCCCTTAGCAGTGATTGCCAAACCATCTTTTCTTTTTTTAAAGATTTTATCTATTTATTTGAGAGAGAGAGAGAGAGAACATGAGAGAGAGAGAGAGATCATGAGTAGGGGGCAGGGGTAGTGGGAGAAGCAGAGTCCCCACTGAGCAAGAAGTCCCATACAGGGCTCAATCCTAGGACCCTGAGATCATGTCCTGAGCCAAAGGCAGATGCTTAACCGACTGAGCCACCAGGAGCCCTCAAACTATCTTTTCAATCCATATCATGATTCATGAAAGAATTCATGTTAGCAAAGAATCCTTTTTTCCTGAAGCACGGATTTTTAGTGATAAAACTAAAAGTTATCAAATGCTTTTCTCAGCTATATGAACCACACACATGCTAAGAGTGGTTGGACTCTACACATTATTGATTTTAAATGTTTTTTTTCCCTGAGTTTATTTACTTAAGTAATCTCTACACCCAATATGGGGCTCAAACTTGTGACCCCAAGATCAGGAGCCACATGCTCTTCCGACCAAGTCAGCCAGGCCCCCCTGCAAGTCATTGATTTAAACCCACGTCACACACCTGGGCCCATAGGAAGGTTTGAAAAAAAGAGATGAGTTGAAACTATTTCTTCAAATCACTGACCATGCCACCTGAGACAAGTTCTAAGATCTTCAACAGCTTGCTCAGAGGGCGATACGTTCATTTGTGATGGTCCAAGCCTAACCTTAGAGGAGCAGAAATGTTCAACTTTTAACAAGGAGTGGAAGATGGCCGGGTTTATTAAAACTGAATTATTTTCTCACAATGTATGCATCCACTACTCTGTGATGTCCAACACTATCATTCGATAAAGGAAGTTTGCCGAAAACTGGTTCTGCTTTCTCTCTGAGAAAAATGTGTCATGAATAAATAGTTGTTTCACAAGCTTCTCAGATAGCATTACTTGTATCTGCGTTTGACTAAGAGGAGTGCAATTCTAAATGCTGCCTGCTTCGTTTTGTTTTTCTTCCTGTCTTTAGTAGGGGGGAAAAAAGCCGTCAATTTTGTCCTGGAAAGCTTATTTTACTCTTGTTCTGGAAGGGGAAAAAAAAAACTCTAATGGTTTACCAGAAAGGTCACTGGGCTTTGTTTAAAAATGATGTTACGATCTTGATGGCTTCATGCCACTATTTGACAAAGTTTCATAACACATAACACACTGGGGATTAAGATGGACTAGTTAGCTGGTCCGATGAAGTCCAGTGCTGGGTATTCAATGTCAAGCTCACTATTTACACTTTTCTTTCTCGTTTGCTTGTGTGAAATCATCACATGTGTCCCAGTTCCCAGAGATTTACATTTTTTTCAAACTAGATTTTTGCTCGCTATTTACTTTCACAACGCTGTGCTTCACTCTAGTATTTGGATAACTATTTTCATCACTCTTCTCAAGCTTTAATGAGCCACTTTTGAGCCGTTGACTTATCTGAGTTGAGGATATTATACGTGGCAAAACTAATAACCAAAACCCATAAGTGACATGAAAACGTATCGCCTGAGACAAAGCGCCAAGAAGGATCGACCAGAGGCAAACCTTGCAGCTCGTGGCACAACACTGAAAAATGTGACAATTATTAAGGGATTGTTGTGAAAATCTTGATCACTTTTGCACTTGGATGTTATGAGTAAAATCAACACAGCCTTTTTTCCCCCGGAGATCTCCCCACCTGCAGACCACGTGTAGACCTTGAGGGAGCCCCAACCCCATCCCCAATTGACGGTCCATGGACCACGCTTTAGGAAAACTTCTATAGCCAGCAAGCCTACTATCTGAGTCATTCGATAGAGGGTAGGGGGGAGTCCTGGTACCTTGGTCTCTGGCCACCTCCCACTGGAAGTGAGTTCTTGGCTCAGTAACATGGCTTGTGGGAAAAAACAGCAGACACCCAAGAGCGATCTAGGGCAATGTGATGACCAGAAACCTGGGCAGCCCCATTTGAAGGAGACTTGTGGAAACAGGAAGGGTCTGTGATGCACAACTCCAGCCACAAGGTCACCTGATGTCCCCCTGCCTCGACCAGGACCCTGTGGCATACAGAAGCTGTTTTTCAAACAGCATATAATCCTCCCATGCAGATGGCCTTTCTCCAAAACCCTAGGGGGTCTACACTGTGATTCTCCTATTGGGGTGTCAAAGTCTTTTTTAATGTCACAAGTACCTCTAACGCCATACGGTCTGTGGGTCCAAAGGTGCCAGCAGCCACACCTGGAAAGGTTATGGGGGCTCTTTCCTGCTCCGGGGCTCACTCAAACTTGGCAGCCTTTCATGCCACCTGTAAATGGTGGGAGAGAGGGTCTGAGCCGTATTCCCAAATGTAGAATATGTTTCCTCCAGCACCAGCAAGGCCCTAAAGACGTGCTTTCTTATTCGTGGTGAGAAGTACGAGAAGCAATTATTTCTCCCTGTCTTTGGAACGATGTCCACACACGCCCCAGACCTCTAAACCCCTGAAAGGCTTCACTGATGTTATGAGCTTCTAAACTTCGGTGGCGTTTTTCCCCTCCCATCTCCCAGAATGCACATGTCTTATGAAGGCGCCCACCGCTTCTTGCTCTTCTGGTCCACTTACCGTGTTAATTGTAGGCCTTCAAAATAGTAGATCAGTTTGATATTCTAACGTCAAGATGTCAGTGTCAACATATCAAGAATGTCCTAATGATCCAGGTCCCTTCAGACTACGTTATCACAGAGAGTAGAGGGTAATGTACCCTGGGACAGGGGCACCTGGGTGGCTCAGTGGGTTAAAGCCTCTGCCTTCGGCTCAGGTCATGGTCTCAGGGTCCTGGGATCAAGCCCCGCATCGGGCTCTCTGCTCAGCAGGGAGCCTGCTTCCCCCCCTCTCTCTGCCTGCCTCTCTGCCCACTTGTGATCTCTCTCTCTGTCAAATAAATAAAAAATCTTAAAAATATATATATATACCCTGGGACAAAGACCTCCAATGTGTACCGCCATCTGTCCCAAGTGAATGCAAATTGTTTCTGCTGCTCCTGATAGGGAGGGAAAAGAACGCATTTACTGGGCCAACGGCCACACACCATGCATCCAAGGTGAGCGCACCTGCTTTACTAAAGCTATCCGTCTGGTCCAGCAGTGGCAACGGGATTACTTGGTAGTGTCCACTGTGGTCCTCCAGCAGCTCCCCGCTGACTTTCTGGTTTTAAAGGACATGTCTGCTCTAGCCTGCCCACTTCTCTGCGCCTTGTGATCCCTGTCTATCTGCTCTGGCAATTCTAACATTGCTATTTCACCTGGTGTTAAATTGGCCCACACTTGGTCTAGGTCCCAAATCCTATTGCAGAGTCTGCTTCCTGGGGCACATGGCTGCCTCAGTCGTTAGAGCCTGTGACTCTTGATCTCGGGGTTGTGAGTTCAAGCCCCACGTTGGGTGTAGAGATTACCCAAAAAAAGAAAATCTTTGAAAAATAAAGTCTGCTCTCTTGGACCACTCCTGGTACCTGTCTTAGGACAGGTCTCCGGGAAGTGGACTCTGAAATGGAAATTTATGTGCAGGAATCGTCGGGGAGTGAGTGAACCAGGACTTAATAGAGGGAGATCGTTAATTAGTTGTTTCACAAGCTTCTCAGCTTCCAAACAGCAGGCTTAGCCGATCCCACCAAGAGCTTTGGGGCTGAGGCGGCCCTTCAGAGTTGGTCCCTTTGAGACAAGGGGTTGGGGCTTTGACTGCCTCTGTGGAAGAAGCATAACCTCTGGTGAAGTACATCGCTTTGGCTCATGGTGATTCCTGGAGAGGGCTGGGGAGCCAGCGGCCTCCCACGTTGCTATCCGCGAAGGACTGTCTCAGTCCTTAGGCAGGTGTCTGGGCAGCGCACCCCAGGGGAGCCTATGGCAGAGGCGGGGGCAGGGCAGACTTCAAAGTCCTCTCTAGCCATTGGAGCTTCTTTGAAAGGTAGTGATAGCCCTGTCACTGAAAGCATGTGAGCTGGAGTCTATAATGACTTGTCCAGGGCTTTATAGAACAAAAGCGTGGACGGAGCAGAGCTTGGCCTCAATGAATGGTTTTCAAGCAGGGTTCCGTGACACCTTAAGGGTTTCTTAGAGTTCTCAGGGGGGCTGCCTAGGGATTCGATTCATCTTCAGGTTCAGCCGAGCCCTTTCCCTTCCCTGCCGTGACCTCAACTGCTCCCCTTTCATCTGCTCACACGCTGGGGCTCGGCACAAGGTTTTGTTTGCAGAAAGGCTTGTGCTGCTAAAAAATAACACTAGGAAGTGCTACAAAATACCTAACCAGGACTCCTCGAAGCTATCAAGGTGGAGGAAAATAAGGAAATACGGAAAAACTGTCATAAGCCAGAGGAGACCAAGAAGACCCGACAACCAAATACGCCGTGACATCTTGGATGGGATCTTGGGACAGAAAAAGGACATTTGTAGAAAAACCAGTGAAATCCCAATAAAGTCGGGAGTTCAGTTATTAGTAATGTACCAATGTTGGCTTTTTAGTTGTGGCAAATGGACTATGGTGCTGTAGGCTACGAACGTGGGGAGGAACTGGATGAGGGGCATATGGAAAGTCTGTATGTTTCCTTTGCAACTTTGCTGTAAATCTAAAATTGCTCCCAAATAAAAAAGTTATTTTTAAAAATTGCATTAGGAGCCCATCAGACGGATGAGTTCTAAATATTTCCAGAAATGAGAGGAAGAATGGGCTTTGCCAATGTAGGAAGGCTCCCAGGAAGAGGCCAAGCTTGGATATTAGGTGGGGTTGGGATGTCAGAACGTTGGTGATTGGGTAGGATTCTTGCCCACAGATTTCTGTGTGGAATGTTGGATATTCATGTTCCTGTACTTCCTTATCTCCAGCTTCTCCAGAAAAGGACCTGTCTGGGAAGGAGGGAACTGAAATTGGGCTCACCCGAGTAGGTGGGACTATTGACACATTAAAGTTTGAACAGATTTTGAAGGGAGATCGAGAAGCTGGTTTGTGCTTCAGTCCCTCCATTCCAGCTAAATATTCTCCAAAGCAGAGAGTCCAAGCTAAGCCCAGGAGAAGCCAGAAGAAGGAGGAGACAAAGGCCCTGCCCTCAGTCTGATGCAGGAAACCCAGGTTGTGATCTCAAGGAGCCCCAGTGTGGTGGGGAAACACAGAGCCTGCCCTCAGGGAGCCCTTAGTCTAAATGAGGAGACATAGTCCCCATCTTTGGGAGCCTCCTGTCTGAAGGGGGAGGAAGGACACCTTCCAGACATGTCAACAACTAGTGATGTCTAGGCTGACTTTCAGATATTGTTATTTGGGCTTGAAGAGGAGAGGACTGTGCCCTTTGTAGAAAGAAACCAGTAGGAAGTGTTGTGGGACAGAGCCGATCCGTCCCCTGGAAGAGGGTCCTGCTCAGATATGGATATCCACTCTGAGCATGGTAAGCCATTGTCCTCACAAGGACTGAGAGCAAGCAGCTGATAGTGAAGGGACAGGTGAGGGATAAGGGATAGATACACACAGAGAGGCAGATAGGGACAGAATCTTCCAGAGATGTCAGGTGAAGATCCGAGATGGACAGATACAGAAGAGATGTGAGCACAAGACCAAATTAGAGGCAGAAGCAGAGAGCCCCTGGCTGCCCCACCCCGCCCCTGCCCTGCCAGCCCCACCCCAGCCCTGGCCCCCAGCTGACCCAGCCCGGTCCCCAGCTGGCCTGCCCCATTCGCATCTCCCTGCCTCTGTGCTCTCATTCAGGCTTTGGCACCACCCCAGTGTTTTCCCTCACTAGGTGTCAAATGCGAACTAGAGCCAAAATCCACATGTCCTAGCTGGCTGGGGAGGAGGCTCCCTGGGAAGGAAGGAGAGCGAGAGCCGGCACAGCCCGCGTCCACTGTGTGGTGCAGGGCAGGGGCAGGAGGAGGAGGTGGGGAGGACTGCTCAGCTCCCAGTGCTGAGCGCCTGGCACAGCGCTGGGCACAAAGGGGCGGGCCGCAGTGGTTCCCGACTGGCTGAACGAGTTGTGCTTGGCCCATCTTGGAGAACGGGCTAAGGCAGGGTAGCGAGAGCCTCGGTTCAAATCAGCTTCACAACTTCCTAGCTGTGTGACCTTGAGCAAGTTTCTTAACCTCTCTGAGCGTGTCTCTTCATCCCTAAAACAAGGATAAGGATATTAACAAGACCTGTATCATAGGACTGCCATGGCCATTCAGTGAGCTAACATGTTATGGGCCGTAGGACCCTGTGCGGCATGCAGAAAACACCAGATAACTCGGCCTATGGCACGTGGGCGCGTCAGGGCTGTGATCTTCCTGCACCTGTTACCTGCGTGGACCGTCAGCGTGGGCGTGGTGTGGGCGAGGGGTGCTTCCGGGTGGGATCACGTGACGGCGGCGGCGGCGAGGAGCAGCGGGGAAGGGCGCCGGCTCCGTGGCCAGGCCGGAGCGGGCGTGGGATCTGGTCACAGCCTCACCACGGCGTCCCCAGCCAGGGGCTTCTTCTCACCTACAGAATGGACCTCAGGCCTTCCTCGGGGGATTGTCCGCGTGGAGGAGCAAAGCGCCACTTGAAGCACGACGGAGGGCCGTCCTTGTTCCCGTGTTGTACGTGGTCTGTGGGACGCGGCTCCGCGCGTCTGGTGGTTGCCTGGATTTGCAAACACGGGAGACGCGGGACAATGGGAAGAAGCCTGATCTTGCAGTCGGGACACGTGGGTTCTCTCCCAGCGCTAGGAAGGGTGTCTCGGGGCAATGCCTCGATCCTTCTGGGTCTCGGGTTCTTCATCTGGACGAGAGAGGTGTTCAGACCGACCTCCCAGAGCGGTCACAAGGATCAGATGAGACCGTGTGCCAGGTGCCGCCCGCAAAAAGCACTTCTCAAGAGCTTTTCCGCTGCGGGCGGGGTGGGGGGCCCGAGGCTAGTTTGCAACCACCTGACACCGGATCCTTCCACGCATGCGCACAGAGGGAGTGTGCGTGTTGGTGCCAACAGCCCCTTCTCCGGGCAAGGCAGGAGATGGCATCCCTTGGCATCCACCTTGGAGTCTCTTGGACTTGTCCAGAGGTGGTGGAGCCTGTGGGGCTCTGGAGCCCGGTTCCCCGGGTGTGAATCCCAGCTCGGCCACTTCCGAGCTTTGTGACTCCAGGTAACTGACTTACCCTCTCTGTGCTTCTCTTTCCTCCTCTGAAATTGGAGACGCTATTAGCACCCCCCATGGAGAGCTTTGTGAGAAGGACACAGTTCAAACGTGTAAAGTGCTTACGGCCCAGCCTGGTACAGATGTTTGTGGTTATTCCCGAGTTGGACTGGGTCGGAGGGGTGCGCTCTGCTGCCCAATTCCCACGTCTTTCCTGGCCAACAGATAGCTCATCTCCTGGAGCTCCGACCAGTTTCCCTTAGGCACAAGTTCCTCGAAGGGTGCAGCCCAAGGCACAGCAGCCAGCACAAGCGGCTAAAATAATCACATTTACAGGAGGCCCAGGATGTCGGTGGGACAGATATTTTTGAAAGTGAATGTTAGTGAGTTTCAGGAAAGAGAGGCGGGGGACATGCTTCTGCAGGTCCGCAGCTGGCTGAGTGCGAGCAAGCTCTTCTTTGCTCGATGCCGCCCCCCTCTCCGACCCCGTCCCACCCAGAACCTCACAAGGAGGCCAGTGACCGGAGGGGGCGGTGGGAATGCGCTTTGGCAGGGTCAGACCTCCCTTCCCGCTGCTCGTGCTTTGCCCTTGCCGGGCCGGTGACCTCAGGAGGAGGAGAACCAGGGGTAGGAAAATGGGAAGGGGTGCTGGTGAGGAGGGGGGCAAGATAGGAATGAGAGAAGAGATGCGGGGCCATCCGAGAGAGGGAAATAGAAATGGGGGGGTGTCCGCCAGACCGGAGTAGAGGGTCTGGGGCACATGCAGATGTATGTGTGAAAGAGTGCTCGCCAGAGTGTGTGAGTGAATGTGTGTGAGGCAGTGTGTGTGTGTGTGTGTGCGAGCCTGAGCGTCTGTCTGTCTGACCAGGAAGAGAGAGATCACAGACCCGCACCACCAGCAGGGACTTTCTCTGACCAGACGGCTGTTCGGCAATGGGAAAACAGGCTCAGGAATGAAATGCCCGGTCCCTGGGCATGTCG
>JAQQSY010006647.1:0-10927 GCA_028646535.1 Procyon lotor
TTTCCACCTTGTCATTTTGTCAAGGTAGGAGTAGATGGGTGAGAGAGAAAGATTCTCTGGAGTTCCACAGTTTTCACTGATTGATTAACTAGGTCTTGGCTGGATATTCTTGCTGATCTTCTGGGGGAGGGGCCTGTAGCCTTGGTTCTCAAATGTCTTAGCCCGAGGCGGAATTCCACTGCCCTTGCCAGGGGATGGGCCAAGCACTTTGCTCAGGTTCGCTCTCGGGAGTTTTTGTTTCCTGAGCACTTTCCATACTGCCCTGGAGGCCGGGAATGAAAATGGCAGCCTCCCAGTCTCCGGCCCAGAGGAGCCGGATGGTGGGCCCCGCGATCCTCCACAGGCCCTTAGAGGGGAGCCCTTATCACTCCCGTCTCCCTTGTCCGCGGTCCACACTCTGTGCTCAGCTGGCTCGTGGCGGAGCGCTTCTATCTGTGGCACGCAGCCCTGTTTGGAGTCCCCAGACCAGCAGATTCCTGCTGCGTGCGCCCGCACTGCTCCTCCTGGAGGAGGAAGGAGGGGGTGTCTCCGGAGCTGCCTCCCGTGGGGTCCCCACTTGACGTGCAGCAGCCCTATGTGAACTATATGTCTCAGTTCCTATAGTCCAAGGTAGGCCTATGCTGCTCTGTGCAGCTCCTTCTCTGCTGCCGGCTTCTCTGCCCCAATACCTGGGAGCTCTGCCGCACTCGGGCTCCCCTGGTCCCTCGGTGACCCCACAGGTCCTGAAACCACACTGTTCCCGTGAGGCCTGAACCCCTGTTAGCCTCCGGAGCGATGTCCCTCAGCGGAGCGGACTAGAAGTTCCGGATTTTGTGCTCCGCGGCTCTGGGGCTGCTGGGAGCCGGCCCCTCCCCCCGGGGTCTCTCTTCCTGTCGCTTTAAATTCACTTTTTCCACATGTCCTACCTTCTGAAAGTGGTCGATTTTCTGCTCCTAGAATTGCTGTTCTTATTCTCTTCTCTCTCCTGTTGTGTTTGCCGGCTTTTAGAGTGGTTTTCAGCCTCTTTCTGGATCCCAGTGCTCTCCCTGCCTCCTACACCTCCGCCATCTTGCCTTCCACTAGCATTGTTTTCTTTATTGTATATATTAAAAAAAAAAAAACCTTCATTGAAGCAAAAGAATGTTTACAATGTCATGTATTTTGTGGTGATAGAACTATGGTTTTACTCTATATCTTGTGGCCTTTTACATATAGCAATATAAAAAACATTATAAGCTTTCTAGAAGACTTTAGATATTTAGATCTAAATAACTCTAGATAGGAGATCCCATAGCAGAAGTCAATGTTATTCTAGTTCTGTCACCTCAGATAAATATTGAAAATGTGAAAGGTCATATGTATATAAGGCCAATTGACAATCTAAAATTGATAACAGTCTTTTTTCTATCTGGAGGCCTTGGTTAAGGGTACCTGGAGAAAAAGAAAGTCTTTAGATATTACCTGATTTCAGTGGTAAAAGTGGTAAGCCTTACTAGCCAACTGTAACATATTGATAATAATCGGTGCCATCACTTTAGCTTGAACCATTACCTCAGCAACCTAGGAACAAGTGTTGGTTGAAGTATTATTCCACAAATAGTCCAGGAAAAACCCAAAATGATGCCCTCACAAATAAAATGCTATGGGAACTGTATAGCTGAAATTAATGACATTTAAAGGCATTTGATTCTTCAAGTATTTTCTCTACCAAATAATTTTTATATCTAGTTTTAATAAAGTTAATCTAAATTATTGTTTAGTTAACTTGAGAAAGCACTGAAAAAAAAATTCTTCTAATGAAAAAACAGAAGTTTAATTTCAGGCATACAAAGGAAAAGGCAGATGTGTTCAGGGGAAAAGAATATTTAGACAAAGGCTTAGAAATCTTGGGTTTGACTTTCCATTTATCCATTTATCAGCTGATTTTCATAGATAAATTATTTGACCTTTTTGAACTTTATTTCCCTTTATGAAAATGTAGATGATAGAACATCCCTTCAACAAAGCTTTTTGAGATTTGCAACCCAAATAGGAATTTTGTACATTTGGGTATATTTTTAGAGGTTGTATATTTCTTAAAATTTTACACAGCTGACTTACAGGTATTAGAACACCTCCTAACAGTTTAAAAATTACCAAATTAGACTATTTCAAAATAATTACAAGAAACTTACTCTAAAGGACTATAGTTCAGTGAACAGTTGATTCTTAAATGTGAATCTGAACTCAGGATGTAAGAAGAAATTATTACCTTTCAAATATTGTGCATATTCAGATTATCAGGTGTCCTGAAGCCATGCATTTCTCTACTTCACTTTTATTATTTCTGTTTTTGTAACTATTATATTGTTTGAGGGCAAGATGATGTTTGGATAGCCTGGCACAGATTTTGTTGTTAATAAATGCTTATCAGAATAAATGGGAAAAAGCAAATTGTTACATACATTATGATGTATAATTAACACAATTATTAAATAACAATTACTTAAATGCAATGCTGACAAACTTGGCAGTTATTGAAAAGAAATCCACATAAAAACTTGCTAAAAATGAAATTTAAAATTATAAAAACTCAGAGCATTACTGTCATGCACTTTGCAAATCCCTCACAAGCACTTAAGACACAGCTAGTGAAGAGTACCAGATTCCCTTTTAATATTTATGTCACTTACAATTTCCCAAAATGATGTCTTTCAAAACAACAAGGTGACTCTGTGGGAAAGAAGTTTTGTTTTGTTTTGTTTTGTTTTTTAATAAATAAACAAAATCTGGGTTAAACAAGACAAAAATGTCTTAAGTGCAGAACCACAGAATACATCAGTATGTTAAAATGTCATGTAACTATCAAAACAACAGTATAGCCTTTCCTCAATATTTTTATTTTTTACAGGACTTTTCATTGTTGACATGGTGGGCTTTGTGTTTGTTGTTTGGGGGAAGAACCTATTATTATTTCTCACAGCAAGTTTGCACCCTGTCTAAAGAAATATATAGTTGTCCTTTGTCACTCTGTCATGAAGAAACACCTATAGCTAATGTATACTCTAAGGGGAGATCTGTAAAAAGTGTTGAAAATATTTTTTAAACTTTTTTTGAATAAATTATGTATTTGTGCCCAGAATATGGCAGATATAGCTCTAGGTATTGAGTATACACATATCAGTTATCACTCTGGTGCTTTTAAAGCTTGCTTACTAGAATATACTACATAAGGAAAAGGAAATAATAAATGTGAGAAGTGTTGAGAATAGAACAGGCTCAAAGCACTAAGGCAGTGATGAACCATGTCAGAGGAGAGGAGCTTGAGGAATTCTGGAGTCAGTGAAATCCCACTTGGTCAAACAATGAGCCTTCCTATTCTAGGAAAACTGCAAGGGCTTAACTTTGTTTTCAGGTTGATGTTATTGATTATTGAGCATTTTGGTTCCTTGAGTCTCTGTGATAATGATCAGAACGAGTTACCTAAATTGCTTTGATTCACAGGTAATTAAATGACTCTCTACCTCGCTGTATGCTAGGAAAGAAGATTACACAATTTATCTTGTCTAATAAGGCAGAAAAATAGGAGTAATACGTTATTACACTGTTTTATATTTTAGCACATAAATTAATACTAGAAGTAGACTTGAAAGAAAAATATTTGAATGTATAATATCTGCTTTTTTTAACATTTTATTTATTTATTTGACAGATCAAAAGTAGGCAGAGATTATGCGGAGTGAAATAAATCAAGCAGAGAGAGCCAATTATCTTATGGTCTCAGTTACGTGTGGAGCATAAGGAAAAACATGGAGGGCATTGTGAGAAGGAAGGGAAGGGTGAATGGGGGGAAATTAGAGGGGGCGATGAACCATGAGAGACTGTGGACTCTGAGCAACAAACAGGGTTTGGGGGCGGGGAGTATTGGGCGAGCCGGGTAGTGAGTATTGAGGAGGACACGTATTGCATGGAGCACTGGGTGTGGCGCATGAACAATTAATCTTGTAACACTGAAAAAATAAAATAAACATATTTGGGGAAAAAAATATTTTAAAAAGTATGCAGAGAAGCAGGCAGAGAGAGAGGGGGAAGCAGGCTCCCCTCAGAGCAGAGAGCCCCATGCGGGGCTTAATCCCAGGACCCTGAGATCATGACCTGAGCTGGAGGCAGAGGTTTTAGCCCACTGAGCCACGCAGGTGCCCCTAATATCTGCTTTTAAATTTTGTTGAGGGTCAGTTCATCATGCTTTTCTCCATATTGCACTATGGGTACTAGTGATGGGACTAGCTATGGATATATACATGTTTATAGCAAATGAAATGGTTAGTTTGAGCTACTCTTTTTCCCTTGATAAATAATATAGCTAAAGAATTTATCCATTTCAGTAGTCAGTGTTTTTGGCTTCGTAATAATACTGTGTCCTTCAACACAGAGAAAGTGAAAGTTTGACAGTCTTTGTTTCAAATTAACTGAAAGGCCATTGCCTCAATAGAGTTATCTGTTTGCCACTGTCCTTCAAAAACCAAAATGTCCTTCAACAGATGAATGGATAAAGAAGATATGGTACATATATACAATGGAATATTATGTACGCCTCCATTAGAAGGGACGAATATCCAACTTTTGTATGAACATGGACGGGACTGAAAGAGATTATGTGGAGTGAAATAAGTCAAGCGGAGAGAGCCAATTATCTTATGGTCTCACTTACTTGCAGAGCATAAAGAAAAACATGGAGGGCATTGTGAGAAGGAAGGGAAGGGAGAATGAGGGGAAACCAGAGGGGGAGATGAACCATAAGAGACTGTGGACTCTGAGCAACAAACTGAGGGTTTTGGAGGGGTAGGGTTAGGGGGTTGAGCGAGCCTGGTGGTGGGTATTGAGGAGGGCACATATTGCATGGAGCACTGGCTGTGGTGCATGACCAATTAATCCTGTAACACTGAAAAAATAAACATTTGGGGAAAAAAATTGTGCTTTGTAAAGTTTATTATATTTCAGTAAAAATACATTTTAAAAGGATGCAGATTCTGGTATCTGAATTCTAATAATTAAAGTGTATATATTCTAAATATGGAAAATTTTTGATTATTTATTTTACAGTAACTAGCATAAACTTACTAATGGATGAATCTTCCTACAATTATAGTTATTGATATCCAGTATAGGATGGTATCATGTTGTGTAAACATAGTTGTTTATAAAGTAAGTCACAAAGTGCTGACTTTAGGCCAACATTTAGGTGAGATTTTTAAGTGAGCATGGGTGTTCACTTTTAGATTGAGGAGAGAGAGGATATTCCATATTAACAAATATATGCTGGTTAGAGATACAGAGCCATCTAGGACTACATGAGAACCTTGGCAATGGAAGCTTTCTATGGAGAACAAGTTAAATAGTTCCTACTCTGAAACTAGGAAAATCATATACAGCTTGTAGACTGACTTCTTCCAGTTAGGAAAACATTTTGATTGTAATGGAACAGACTTTTTTGTCGCTATTACTGTTGTTACTCTTAGCCAAACCCCAGTTCCAATAATTCATTTGTCATCAGGAAATGCTCATGATAGATGGTCTATGTAGGGGAAACAATAAATAGTATGTAATTTTGTGGGAAGGGTGTGATAATAAGAAAGAGGGTGAGGAGAAAGAGAAGTAGGAAGACTTGAAGAATGGAAATAAATAGATGTATTTTAGTGTTTATCCTAGAGATTATAAGTAACTGAATTATTTTCTTTGGATATTCTACACTTTCCTATGAAATACAATAAGTATTAATAAACTTAGAATACTATGGTTGCTAAAAGTTTTAAACATGGATTTTTCTCAGGAAAAATGAAGAAATTTAGCTTGTACTTCACTGTCTGGGTTCTGAGAGTCTCACCCTGGTTTCTTTATTCTCTGTCACACTGTGCTGATGATGAAATGTATACATATTCTTCACTGATTATAAAAAGACAATTCAAAAGGTGAATAAAGGGTCATCATAAACATTGAATGAACAGTCAGGGAAATCTTTACCTATATCATACATTTATTCCTGTCTATATTAAAGTTCCTTAATGGAAGTGCATAATAGATTTAGTAAGTCACAGAGTGCTATAGATTTTTGCTGAGAAAATTAAGCATGGAAAGCAATATAGAATATGGACTGTTGAGTAAACACACATAACCTCCAGCAAAAGAGAAATTAATAATTATGTACTATGAATTTGGCAAATTACAAAGGTACATAAGAGGCTTGCAGTGATGTCAACCTGGGACCCTCAGTGAAAAAAAACACTTCAGTAAAGAAGGCTGTGGATGATCATGTTCCTCTTTTGTGGGTGGAATTGTGTCCCCACAAAGACTTATGTATTGAAATACTAACAGTCATGTTGGGAACAGCATCCTTTAGTGATATGTCCTTTTTTTTTTAATGTGAAGTCCAAACTCTTTATGTTGCGTACCAGTAATCTCAAAGCCTGGCCCCATCCCATCTCTGCAGTTGACTTTCTAGCATTCTTACCTTATTAGTCTTCTGGTACCATATATAAACAGCTTGCATCTTAAAAAAAAAAAAAAAAAAAAAGCCATGTTTTTCCTTTTTCCTTCCTCATACTTTTATACTTCCTGTTTGTACTTCCAGAAATGTTTTCCTCTCTTCTACTTTATCCTATTCATTCTTCAGATCTCTGTTCAAATGTATTTTCCTTTAGAGAAGACTTCCTGCCAGGGTAAGCTTGCCTTAGTGGTAGTCTTTCTGTGTTACCCCTTAAGTACTCTTTACTTGTCTATGTGAGAACACTTACTCATTTGCATTGTATTAAGTTATCTATTTACTTGTCTATATTTTCTTCTATCATGCAAGTTTTTTAGAGTATAAACTGTGTCTTTATCATTATTTTATCTCAGATATTTAGCCTTCTAGGCTAAATAGGCCCATAATAGGTACTTGAAAAGCTAAGTATAAATGTATGAGTGATCAGTAGAGTGATGCCAAACTTGTCATGGCAATTAGGTGCTCTTTGTTGGACCAAATTTGCTTCATTATAAGGGAATTGTTATTTATGGTGAAGGATTTAAGAAGGCTATTGATATTTTCTAAAGGGACTGAAGTTTCTTGAGTGAAAATCTAACTGATATTTCAAAAAGCAAATTCTTGTATATGATACATGTAAATTTAGAATATATAGAAAGGTCTTTCTGCATGATTCGTTCTTACAGTTTGAACATACTTTGCATGGTGGTGACTGCAAACTAATAAGCATATAAAAGTTTTTATTTTGACAACTGAAAATCACTGAGTAAATCTTATTTACTGATATAATGCCCTACCATATTATGTTATACTAATTAATAACTTTGAGAAATTTACAGAGGCTTCAAAGAATCTGATTCCTGCAGTGATAGAGTATAAATCTTGGAACACTCTCAGTACCACAGTAAGTACTTTAACATTTGCTCTAAATTAAGTTTAGGGAAAAAAGCATTTTGATTAGGATTCAGCAAACCTCTTCTTTAATCTTTATTATCACTCATCATGTTTCACACAGCCTTTCAGACCTCAGATTCTCCATGTTCAAAATGGAGAAATCAGGGACACCTGGGTGGCTCAGTGGCTTAAAGCCTCTGCCTTCGGCTCAGGTCATGATCTCAGGGTCCTGGGATCGAGCCCCGCATCGGGCTCTCTGCTCAGCAGGGAGCCTGCTTCCCCCTCTCTCTCTGCCTGCCTCTCTGCCTACTTGTGATCTCTCTGTCAAATAAATAAATAAAATCTTTAAAAAAAAAAAAAAGAGAAATCATGGCTTTGTACCCATTTCATAGATCACTATGGAAAATTAGTGCAACAATGTAAGTGAAAATTATGAAGAATGAAGTCATAAACAAATATAAGAATTTTTATTGATGTTAGGGGGCTAGAAAGCATTATACATAAGTCCCCTGAGATAGAAAAGTATTATAGGAGCAGACAATAGAGATGAAAGATCTCATTTAACCATTTAGAAAGTGACAATTTGATGGTTTCTTTTTATGGAAAAGGAGCATGGAAGCAATATTAATAACGTTGTTAATTAAAAAATAGAATGTAAAAATAACCAAATTCTACACTCAAAAAAATAAGTCTACATATTTTAACTTTTTATATAATTTATGTTAAAGTGTTTTAGAAACACAACAGCATTATATATATTCTATTTATTTTATGCATCATGTTTTTGAGCTCCTCCTAGGTGACGAGTATATTTTAAGTACATTTCAATCATGAGGAAAGTGACACTCAAACTGTTGAGGTGTATTTATAAGGATCATGAAGAAAAGACACATAAATGGACTACACAGTTGGCCTTTTGTTTTTATATCCTGTGCTCTTTTCTGTACAATCCATTACTCCCTTTATAAAAAGATAATGGCATATTGACATCAGATGACACAGTAGACTTGGTGCTCAAGAGCACTAAGATAGTGGCTGAGGATTAAAAATCCCACTATTTGTACCAAATGGCAATCCTTT
This sequence comes from Procyon lotor, assembly GCA_028646535.1. Taxonomy (NCBI): domain Eukaryota; kingdom Metazoa; phylum Chordata; class Mammalia; order Carnivora; family Procyonidae; genus Procyon; species Procyon lotor. Next base: position 8,453 of record JAQQSY010006647.1, read on the forward strand.
CACCTTTTGGACAGAGATATTGTAGAGGTTGATACAAATAGGCAGCTATGGATTTTTAATATTTTTAGTAAAACCAGTTGCTTTCCATGCTTTCTCTATAATTTCATGAATGAGACTGCCAGCAAAATTACTGGAAAAGGGGAACCTGGGTGGCTCAGTCGTTAAGCATCTGCCTTTGGCCCAGGTCATGATCCCAGGGTCCTGGGATCGAACCCCGCATCAGGCTTTCTGCTCAGCAGGAAGCCTGCTTCTCCTGCTATCATTCTCTCTGCTTGTGTTCCCTCTCTCGCTGTGTTTCTCTCTGTCAAATAAATAAAATCTATAAAAAAAATTACTGGAAAACAAGTAGTTTTCAGTATGTCAGATTTTTGACAATCCCATCTAAATAAAGAAGGAGGAAGAAAGGGAAGTACTTTATACTTTCAGACCCCAAAACATGATCTGAGTAATCTGTTACTCCAGGAAAAAAAAAAAAGTGTTTTGAGTTCAACATTCTATGTTGTGAGGTGTTTTAAAACCAAAACAGAACAGAACATTCTTTGATGTTTACTTTTAAACTGTCACTGAATATAATTCTGATTAAAGAATTAATCTGCTAATTTTCTTTGAGGACAGTTGCTTGAGACCTTGAGGTCAAATCAAAGTTCCTCAATTTGGAGATGTAACACTTGAAATCACCTTATAAGCCTAAACATGTGTTTCCTTATGCATCTGCCAGTCACTTATTTTCTTATTGTAGGCCCTTTGAATCAGCTATTCTGAGGTGAGAATTTAGCAAATAAAGTTTTTTTTTTTTTTATAATTAACATATAATGTATTATTCGTTCTGGGTACAAGTCTGTATTCATCAGTCTTAAAAATTCACAGCACTCTCCATAGCACATACCCTCCCCAGTGTCCATCACCCAGCCACCTCAAACTTCCCACCCACCTCCACTCCAACAACCCTCAGTTTGTTTCCTGAGTTTAAGAGTCTCATGGTTTGTCTCCCTCTCTGGTTTCATCTTGTTCATTTTTCCTTCCCTTCCCCTGTGATCCTCTGCCCTGTTTCTCAAATTCCTCATATCAGAGAGATCATATGATAATTTTCTTTCTCTGATAATTGTCTTTCTCTGATGGACTAATTTGCTTAGCATAATACCCTCTAGTTCCATCCACATTGTTGTAAATGGCAAGATTTTATTTTTTTGATGGCTGCATACCATTGGATATGTATACCTCATCTTCTTTATCCATTCATCTGTTGATGGACATCTAAGCTCTCTCCATAGTTTGGCTATTGAGGACATTGCTGCTATAAACATTGGGGTGCCCACGCCCTTTGGACCTCTACATTTGTATCTTTATGGTAAATACCCAGTAGTGCAAGTGCTGGGTCGTAGGTAGCTCTATTTTCAATTTTTTGAGGAACCTCCACACTGTTTTCCAGAGTGGCTGTACCAGCTTGCATTCCCACCAACAGTGTAGGAGAGTTCCCCTTTCTCTGCATCCTTGCCAACATCTGTATTTCCTACCTTGTTAATTTTAGCCATTCTGACTGGTTGAGGTGCTATCTCACTGTGGTTTTGATTTGTATTTCTCTGATGCCAAGTGATGTTGAACACTTTTTCATGTGTCAGCCATTTGGATGTCCTCTTTGCAGAAATGTCTGTTCATGTCTTCTGCCCATTTCTTGATCGGATTATTTGTTCTTTGGGTGTTGAGTTTGAGAAATTCTTTATAGATTTTTGATACTAGCCCTTTATCTGATATTTCATTTGTGATTATCTTTTCCCATTCTGTTGGTCGTCTTTTGGTTTTGTTGACTGTTTCCTTTGCCGTGCAAAAGCTTTTGATGTTGATGAAGTCCCAACAGTTCATTTTTGCCCTTGCTTCCCTTGCCTTTGGTGATGTTTCTAGGAAGAAGTTGCTGTGGCTGAGGTCGAGGAGTTTGCTGCCAGTGTTCTTCTCAAGGATTTTGATAGATTCCCATCTCACACTTAGGTTTTTCATCCATTTTGAGTCTATTTTTGTGTGTTGTAAGGAAATGGTCTAGTTTCATTCTTCTGCATGTTACTGTCCAATTTTTCTAACACCATTTGTTGAAGAGACTGTCTTTTTTCATTGGACATTCTTTCCTGCTTTGTTGAAGAACAGTTGACCATAGAGTTGAGGGTCCATTTCTGGGCTCTCTGTTGTGTTCCATTGATCTGTGTCTGTCTTTGTGCCAGTACCATACTGTCTTAATGATTACAGCTTTTGTCATAGAGCTTGAAGTCCGGAATTGTGATGCCACCAGTTTTGCTTTTCCTTTTCAGGATTTCTCAGACTTCTGGTTCCATACAAATTTTAGGATTATTTGTTCCATTTCTTTGAAAAAAGTTGGTGGTATTTTGATAGGGATTGCACTAAATATGTACATTACTCTAAGTAGAATTGACATTTTCACAATATTTGTTCTTATTTTTAATCTGTTCATTTGCTTTTATTTTTTTT
>JAQQSY010006648.1:0-10927 GCA_028646535.1 Procyon lotor
GCCCTTGGTACTGTGCTGAGAGATGGACGGGAAGCGGGGCTCCTATGTGTTCATGAGGGTCGTGACTGCATGAGGGACCTTGACATTAAGTTCTTGTCCCGGGGTGAGCTTGTCTGCCTCCTTGATGAGTAGGCCTGTGGCTGCTAGCGCCCTGAGACACGGGGGCCATCTGCTGCCACGGGGTCCAGTCCCTTTAAGATACATAACTGGCTGTTGTCAGGGCCCCACAGTCTGGGTGAGTTTCCCAGGCGCTATTTTTTCACGTAAAAAGCGATCGAAAGGGTTTTTTATATATTTGGTAGGCCTAGGGCTGGAGCCCGCCCAGGGCAGGCTTTATCTCTGTGAAGGTGGCTTCTGCCTTTTTTTAATCCAGGCAGGGGATTTCTGGTTTGGTCCCCTCAAGACCCCTCTATAATCGTAGTGGGGTCTTGCTATTGCTGAGAACCCAGAAATCCAGATGTGGCAGAATCCTGTAGCCCCTAGGAAGTCTCATAGGCTCCTTATTGTCTGGGACTGTGGTAAGGAGGAGATGACATTTTTTTTTTTTCCTTCTCTGGCCCTAGTTCTCTTCACCTTGGGGGAGGAGGAAATGGAGATAACCTGTTGTTGGCAGATTTGTGCCTTCTTCAATGAGACTCTGTATCCCAAGTCTGACAGGAGCTGCAGGAGGGCTTTTTCTGCAGTCTTCTTATGTGTCCCTGGGAAGGAGCAGGTCATCCACGTGCTGGAGGAGGGTGCATGGATTTGGGACCACTGGGTGCAGGGAGATGGCTACCTTGTAGATGGGCCACAGGCTTGGACTGGTCGGTATCCCTGACTGGCACTCAGTCACACCATCCGCTGCTCCAAATCTGGCCAAATGTTCTTGAACGCCAGTCTTAGTTTCTGTCGGAGGGGGTATTGCCTTTGCCTCTGGGATTGGGCTCCCAGGATCAGTCTAACAATGATAGGGACCCAATTCCGGGCTCAACCCGGTGGGTTGTCTTTAGCCCCTACTGAAGGGAAGGTGTAATTTCCATGCATCACAAAATATTATTATGTTGGTTTTTGTCCCAACTGTTTAGAGATTAAAAATCAGTCTTAGCTGCGAGCCATAAAAAAAAAAAGAGGCAGGGAGTAGTTGGCCCACCCCTGGTCCAGATAATCTTTGAGTTCTTGGGGTGCTCAAACATTTCCCAAAAGCCGCTACGACAATAGTAATACCCTTGACTTCTTAAGCTCTTGCACATGCCCAATTCTGTGCTGAATGCTTTACAAGTGTTATCTCCCTTAATCCTTATACTACAGTGCGAAGTAAGTACTGTCATTACCTGTTTCAAAGATTACACCCAGCTAGTACAGAGAGAAATTAAGAGTATATCTCAGTTGAACGTAACTGGTAAGAGATAGGGCAGCAATCAAAACTCAGGTGTATGAGGTTCCCAAGAAGGAGGGCAGAAGCCTTATGCTGCCTTCCTGATAATACCATAATCAGAGCCATAGTGGGACATACAGTTAAAAAGAATCCCTAGGATTTATCAACGAATGTTCTTTTGTAGCTCCCCACGAGGCTCCTCATGTCACACGTTTTGCGAGAAGGGTTAAAACGGTCTGGATGGGAATGACCACTCTTCCCTTTCCCTCCCTCTTCCAGAAATGTGATGCCTAAGACTTTGGACGGGCAGGTAACCATGGAGAAGACGCCAAGTTACTTTGTGACAAATGAGGCTCCCAAGCGCATCCACGCCATGGCCAAGGACATCAAACTGATCGTGGTGGTGAGGAACCCCGTGACCCGGGCCATCTCTGACTACACTCAGACGCTATCAAAGAAACCCGAGATCCCCACCTTCGAGGTGCTGGCCTTCAAAAACCGGACCCTAGGGCTGATCGACGCCTCCTGGAGTGCCATTCGAATAGGGATCTATGCCCTGCACCTCGAAAACTGGCTCCAGTATTTCCCCCTTTCCCAAATCCTCTTTGTCAGTGGAGAGCGACTCATAGTGGACCCTGCCGGGGAGATGGCCAAAGTACAGGATTTTCTAGGCCTCAAGCGTGTCGTGACTGAAAAACATTTCTATTTCAACAAAACCAAGGGGTTCCCTTGTCTAAAGAAGCCAGAAGACAGCAGTGCCCCAAGATGCTTAGGCAAGAGCAAAGGTCGGACTCATCCCCGCATCGACCCCGATGTGATCCACAGACTGCAGAAATTCTACAAACCCTTCAACATGATGTTTTACCAAATGACTGGTCAAGATTTCCAGTGGGAACGGGAAGAGGGTGACAAATGAGCTTAGAGAAGCAGAGGGAAGGCTAGTGAATAGCTAAGGAGGGTCCTTCCCTGAGTCCTGAAGTCCCCCCCATCGGGGGGCTGTAGTCTCAGCCTCGCTGATGTGCCAAGCAGATCCCCTCCTTTGTCCAGCCAGGATGGCTTCCTGCGCTGTAGGCTTAGGCAAAGGGATGGATCCCATGGCATCTTCATGGAGGCACGGGGTTTGCCTGGGCAGGGGCATCTGGTTAACCAGATGGCCACCAGGAACCACAGCTAATTCTTGTCTTCTGCTAATTGATAGAGTCCGAAGACAGGATAAAGAGCTGTCCGGGCCAGAGACCATGCCAGGAATGCTTCTTTAAGTGATTTAAAGAAAGGAAAGAGGAAGGAGGGTCTGCTTTGGCCACTTTAGAAGCCCGAGTCCTAGCCCTGCATTTGGCACAGCCCTCTTCTGTACAATCCTTCGCTTTGGCCTCTCTCCAGAATGCTACTTGTGGCTGAGCATTCCAGGACTCCTAGGGGGCAAGGTCCTTTTTCTCTGAGGTGTCTCTGACCGCCTCCTTCAAGGTCTCATCCCACACCCCTTTGACATCCCTCCTCCTCACCTTATGAAGGCAGAGGCATGCACGTTCCTCACCAGAAAATAAAAACAAAAAAAATAAAAGCTGACACCCTTGGAAGCCTTCTCTCCAAGAGCCCTCCAAGGAGGGTCCCGGGCTGTGGTGAAGCTTAGCATAGGCCCTCGTGCTAGAATCGGGCCTACGTGCCTGTCCTCGGAGCCCTGTGCTTGGTAGAGATGAATGTTACTTCTGGGGGTGAAAATGAAGGCCAGATCTTTCACTGGGAGGTCTCCATACGTGAAGACCCTTTAGCACCACGGCTCAAAGGAAGGCTTTCGGGGTGGGCTCTGTCCCTTGGGGTCCTTAGAAGCACAAGGACCAGATAGTTGGCATGTCTTCCGTTCTGGGTAATCCTGAGCAACACAACCAACAGGGGTCGTCACCATCCTTGTTTGCCCCACCGTGTCCCCCTCATGGTCACCTGATACTTCACTTACTCTCTTCAGAGATGGCACCATGGGGCAGTGACAGAGTGTCGACCCCACCTGTGGCCGGTCTTCACCTCCAGGCTGCAGGGGAGGGGGAGGGCTGTCTGCGGACACCCCCATTAAGGGCTGCTGAACAAAGTGTCCCTTCCCGTTACTTTGATTTGATTAAAAGGCCGACTTTGACGCCAAGTGCTTGTTCACAGGTCTCCAAAACCAGGAACTGTCCTAGTAAATTTGGAAATATGTATGAGTGGGGGGAGCTAAGTCTGTTCACCTGTTATTAAACTCATTTCTCCCGCTAAATGGAAACTGTGTTGTTATAAAGCTTAATGCAACCTGACTGATGGGCTCTGATGGTGTGTTTGTATCGGTCACTTCCCACCCCGCCCCGACTCTCGGATCCCGGGATGATCCCTTCTCCTCCCCGGACGACCAGAAAGCCCCAGATTAGAGAATCTACCAGTGGATTCTGTCTGCAGGGCCAGATAATTCTCAAAACAGCACAAAGGAGGTGACACTATAGGGAGTACAGCTTTCTCTCTCTCAACGAATCCCAGCTAGGAATGGACAGATACGCTAGACTCAGAAACAACCTTACAAATAATGTTTTGCCAGATAAGAGAGTGGTCTTTGAACCGAAGGCAACAAATATGCCTTCACCACCAAAGCAAAAGAAGATATAGATACACACACAGGCACACACAAACCCATCTCTTCAAAGGAAGACAACGCATGCTGGTTCCAGTGTTCTTTGGGCTGACGTGGGCCTGCTTACCCAGCAGGGGCATCTGTGGGGTCTTTCAGGCACCTGTCCTTTCAAAAATATTCTTACGGGAGCTGGGATTGAGAACAGCTCGAGGCAGGTCCTGCTTGTTTATTTCTTTGCCCTGTCATTCCCTGTCCTGCCCTCCTTGTGTGCTTTTGTGGGGATTACTCCCAAGAGAAGTGGCCCCCAGGGTGTCATGACTTCCTGGGACAAACGTGGTCTTTTGGGGGGCAGAGTTGAGTGGGAACTAGGTAAGGGGTGATCTCACGACGTAGACAGTCAAAGGAGCATCCGTCTCTAGGAAGTCTTTAAAGATAATTTTCCACCAGCTAAGAAGGACCGTTACACCCACCTACCCTTACCCTCGTCTCTTCTAACCTGGGTGGACACACATTGACTCAGCCCCTCAATTACGCTCCCTTTCCGCTTCCCATCTCCCTGGCTGTCTCTCCTTCCCCGTAAACCCGGAACATCAACACCTTAAGTGCTGTTTAAAAAGAAGCCTAGTAATTACGCGCCTACAAGTAAATATGACAAGCAGATCCACTTTTAGTAGGGTGAGCTGTTAATAGGCCATTCCCACCTGGGAAACGAAGGTGGGGAACCTCCCCCCCTTAAAGTATGGCTACACTCCTGCATCTAACAGCAGGCCTAAATTCCCTGGAGAAATCGGGCAGAGGCCGGAGCCTTGAGAGCTTGAGGATTTTTATCTTAAGGGTCTGTTTGGTGATACGGTTGAAAGCTCATGGTTTGGAAAGGAAACGCAAACTTGACATGCCCAAGGTCTGTTTCCTGCAGCGTCTGCTCTGGCTTGATCCCTGTGACTCCGGGAGTGAGCCAGTAAAGCCATGTCCCCTTCATGGGGAAACGTGACAGAGGAATTATTTCCTATCCCGAAAAGCTAAGTCAACCTGCTACAAGAGAGTCGGGTTAATAATACTTCCGCCCTGTTTAAACGTGAGCATGGCAACTCACAGGAGATTGAATTTTGTATTTGATTTCAATTAGCAAAGCATAAATGATATTTAATTTTCTAGTCCCCTCTTTTCCCGCGAACGGATGATTCACGGCTCTGGAAGGGCTGCTGCGTGTGGTTCAGAGATGAGAAAAGGAGGATTCATTCCTCCCAATAGTGCAGCTGTCACCGCTCCCATATTCATCGCTTCTCGCCAATATTATCCTGTACCCGAAACGTATGAAAGCCGTGGCCTTGCCACTTAGACCGACCAGCTCAAAGCACAACAGCAGTAATAGCAAAAGCGCTCAGCAGCCTCGTTTATCTTCCTTTCCACTGTATGTGAAACTCATGGCTTCAGTTTCATCCCGTTTCTTACCTTTCCTGTTCCTTCCCATGTGACCGCCCCCCCCGGCCCTGTTTCTCCCTAAGGAAAACGTCTGCCTCGTTGCTGGCAGAGGAGAGGTGGCTGGAATCGGTCCTTGCCTCTCTCTCCGTGTCTTGAACAAGTGTCATTGGCCTTCTAAACCTCAGTTTTCATATCTCTAAAATGGGTATACTTAATCCCTACCCCACGGACCACTGTGATGAGCAAAATGAATGAACAGATGGAGGGTATTCGAAAAGAACAAAGGGCTTGAGTGAAACAATGGGTAGTGATGATGTTGATGATGAACCGGGAAAAAGGAGGAAGGGGAGAAGGGAGGAGGTTTTCAAGACCCCTTTCGTAACAACATGCCTTTGTGGTGTTCCAAGACTGTATCTTTACTCAGACTGGACAATCACGAGGCTGCTAAGAGAATATGAAGCAGCATTGACCTTGCTCGAAGCTCTAGCCAGAAGAAAAGCCCCCCATGGCACAGGACGGGCTGGGTTTCAGGCACTCAAATGCACTCCTCCCTGCTGGTCAGGACCCTCCCCTAACACACCTCCCCTAACAAGTTCTCCTCACCGTGGCCTGCCCCTTGCTCCACACTCAAGGTTCTTTTAGATACACAACAGGGTCAACCAGATCTTCTTGAGATGAAAATAGGAGTGACGTTTTCAAGCCTCTGGGCTACGAATGCCGTGCCCAGAGCTCTGGCTCCTGCAAGTTTACATGGAAGACAAAGAAGGTGGGAAACTGAGGCAGGTGCTTGTTCTCAAATGTGGAAACAAAATTGGGTGAGGGGATCTCCTCAGGCTTTCGTGTAACAAATTGGCAGGGAGAGAGATGAGTTCATATGATCAGCTTGTCACGGGGGTGAGGAACTGTCATTATCAAATATGAGATACGTGGAGTCACTTTTTTTAACTGTGAAAATATCCTGTGTAACAAGATAATCATAGTATGTCATCCGTCATCCGGGCAGGAAATAAAGGCCGAGGAAATACATGACATGTGGACCCACTGATGGAAGGTGGGCAAGAATCTCTAGTGTCCCTGCAAACAGGGATGAATGGAACACTACTCTAGAGTTCATGTTTCATTCTGACTTTTTTCCCACAAGTAAATGTGGGATATTTATATGGAATAATTTTTAAAGATTTCTTTATTAAAAATTTATTAAAATTTTAATTTATAAAAAATTAAAATTAAAAATGTTATTAAAAATATTTTTTAAAATATTCCATATTAAAAATATGGAATAAATCCCATATTTATGTGGAATAATGTATAGATGACCAAGTAGCAACTGAAAGAGAAGAGAGAGAGAGAAGCTGTCTTGACAGCGCTTCCAGCCTTGCGAGGAAGATGGACACACAAGAAATACATACAGAGAAGGTTTCCACTGTTTTGAGAGGATCCCCAGGGTGCTATGGAAATGTGAAATTGGGGTAGGGCTAATTGACCGAGGGAAAAGAAGAACCACTATATTACGGCATTAAAGACCACACGGGGCAGCATTTTCCCTCACCCCAAATTATAAGATACTCTGATGCTCCAGACTTATGCTAAAGCACAAATAGGCACTAGCGAAAGATGAAAAATACAAGATTGTATTAAGAAGGCTGTTAGGGATTTGGGGGGGAGAGGAGTGTATATGAAGGACTTTGCTATCAAGGATCATCTTTTCCCAGAAGGCAGGCTGAACATAGCCAAGCCACTTAATAAGGAACATAAATTCTTTCAGACACAGCCCTTGCTCCTACCTATGGCTCCCTTAGCTTCGTCTCAGACCAAGGTCAAAGGATGACCTTCTTCCCTTAGCTGTCAGCTACTTGTTGATTCATAGATCAAGAAGAAGACACCAAACCAACAGAAATCCAACTTTTCTGAAAATGTGCTGAAGTCAGTAATAGTTCAAATGAAAACACGCGCACGCCTCTTAGGTCGGCACAGATAATGATGTCGACTTGTCCTCTAGGTCAGGGGTAATCAACAAGTCTAATCCCCGTGTTTTATAGCTGGGGACTCTGGAGGTTTGGGAGTTTGAGGGATTCTCCCAAAGTTCCACAGCAATGCAACAACTGAAACAAAACCACAAGGCAGGTTGCCGTGCTGGGGGTCGTGGGAGAGACAGGTGACGGGAGGGCCTGCCCTGAATCATCCCAATAAACACGATTCCAACAGGTGTTTTCATCACCTTGTCTCTAAGCCCGGGAACAGTCAGTCTGATTAGCTCAGATCCCATTCATCGTTCTGGACCATTGGAAACGGATGCTTTTGAAATAGCAGCATAAGGACCAGTCAGGAGGTCATCCTTGTGGCCACGAACAGACTAGAGCTAGAAGAATCTATTGTGTTTGGGGCTCAGAAGGGTCTCCATCACAGCATCTTTCTGGCTCTGAGTGGACGCATACCTCCCTGGCAGGTCATATCTGTGGGGCTTAAGGAGGACAGGATGGGGACACGCAGAGCTCATGGGGTTTACACTTCCCATTCTTGAAGCCTCAACTTGAGAGAAGAGTTGATATTAAGCTTTTTGAACATTTCTAATTTTTTTTTTTTAACCTCTCCCTACTTGGAAGAAACACACAAAATATCTTGGGAAAAGGGGAATGAGACGAGCTAGAATTGCAGGATTCAGCGGGAACCAGGTTAGGAAAATGACCAGTTGTGGTTCTCGAAAGGTTGAGAGTCCGTGACTTCAGGTCCTACTTGCCCCTAGAGAGGGTCCCCTGAGGCAAAGCTGGAAGAGGACACACAGCCTTCAGCCTTCACTTAGCTCTACACTGGACGGAGGGGCTTGGTCTCGTCCCCCTAAACAATTTCAAAAAGCCCCAATCCCCATCTCTTCCACATCTTTGCTTGCAACTCAATGACATCAACATCTCGGTAATAAAGGATATTTACCTCTAAATATACATGTCTTTAGGGTCTGAGCTTTTGTCACCAGTTTGTCTCTAAGATCATGGGAATAGCCTTGGGATGATACACGAATGAAATTGCAATAAATGGTATCAAGAAAGAAAGAAGGGTGTGTGTTCTTTGCCATTAACTCACCGGATCAAGCGATCGTCAGCAGTCACTTTGGTTCCTTCTATCCCAAGAAGAAAGGTGATGGCTGCAGATTCCACTGCGGCTTTCTGAGATCCAAGGCAAGACTTTCTGACGGAGCAGGAGATCCCTTCTTTTCCATCGTTGATGGAAGGAAAGATGGCTTCGTTTTGATCCCAGTGGGAGTGCTTATCCAGGGTGCCGGAGGATAGGATGGACTTCTGGGAATGCAGGGGGCCATGGCAGGGCTTTGGAAATAAGGGCTTTCTTTAGCCTGGCCAATCCTGTGGGGAGGAAAGAAAAAGCACAAAAATAGAACGGGAGCTGTTTACGCCATAGGCAGTACGTCGAGGGCTGAGTCTAAATCATAGGCTCACGGACCAGTCACCAAGCCAGGATGAATCCCATCAGCCATTCATTCTGCTCTGCTGCTCTCAGCAGAGAACGCAGATTGGGTTCCCTATAAATTTCTGGTTTCCAACTTCCGAGGCCCTCAGTTCTGCTATTCATTCCTTTTATTTGTCCCCAGGCAGCTCTTTTTCACAGGCCCCCTGGATTTGCTTCAGAGATTTCCACTTCTTTCAAGCTTTTTGCCCTACCCACAGTCTCCTCCCACCCACGTTGTGCTTGTGGTCAGGGAACGTGGCTTTCTGGAGAAAGTCAAGTTCTCTCTCTTGCTCTCTCTCTCTCTGCCTCTCGCTGGACTTACATTCCTTCCTTCCGCAGGTGAAGACTGACAGCGTCCATCTCACAGGACAGTGTGAGGGCTAGTGGGAACTTTAAAAAGGGGAGTGGCAAAGAAAGAGCTCAGTGGGCTTACTTAATATTGTTACCGTTATTAGAAATTTTAAAAATCGCTCACTATGGAAGATGGCGGAAGAGTAGGAGACCCTATTTCAACCGGTCCCCTGAACTGAACTAAATATCTACCAGAACACCTTGAACACCCATGAAATCATGGTAAGAATACGTGCTTCTGGATCTCTATGGGGGCGGAAGATCGTCAGTGGAGAGGTCAGTGGATTGGGAACACTCGCACTGGTATTGGAGAATCAACAGGAGGGGGAGGGTACCACCAGAAGTGACCCACTGGAAAGTAACACCCCAATACGAAAGTGCCTGTGCCTGGGGACCAGCATTAGCTTGGAGATTGGTAAACAGCACTCAAAAAGAACAAAGGGTCTTAAGGGACAATCAAGTACTGGGATCGAGGGGCGCCTGGGTGGCTCAGTGGGTTAAGCCTCTACCTTCAGCTCAGGTCATGATCTCATGGTCCTAAGATCAAGCCCTACATCAGGCTCTCTGCTCAGCAGAGAGCCTGCTTCCCCCTCTCTCTCTCTGCCTGCCTCTCTGCCTACTTATGATCTCTGTCTCTCTGTCAAATAAATAAATAAAATCTTAAAAAAAAAAAAAAAAAAAAAGGTAGTGGGATCGGGCGGCCATAGCCATGGACCCAAGCCCAGGGTCCCAGGGTGATCACAGTTGGTACCCACCCACACCTGAGAGAGCCCAGTAGGGGCTCTTATCATCGGTCCCTGGGCCCGCGGCCTTCCGTGGCCTGTGCCACAGCTGTGTCTGAGTGTACCCAGCAAGGCCATGGGCTTCAGACAGCAGTCCTGACAATGGCAGCCACCGGATCGCTGGTGGCTTTCATGGCACGGGGGTGTGGAGACAAGCAGGGACCTCGGGCGAACACTGAGACAGTGGCTGAGGCCTCACACCGCCTGTAGGAGGCTGTGGTGTGCAGTGGAGTTTGTAGAGGAGGAGTCTGTGTGTTCTGGACCATCCAGAGGGGAGCAGACTAGGGCTTCCCTCTGAGGCGGAGGTCTGGGTGCAGACAGTTTACTTTCCACTAACCCTCCAAAAAGGCGCCAAAAGCTGCCAAAAAACAAAATCCTCCAGAGAACACAAGCCTGAAAAACTAGTTTCCACAGAGCCCAGCCCCTTGATAGGGGGTGGGGCAACTCAGCCCAGAGCAAGATTGACTGAAAAACAACATGGCAGACCCCTCGCCCAGAAGACAAGCCAAAAGAACAAGAAGACAACAACCAGAGGATCCCCATTAAACTGTAAAACCCCAATATCAGGGAAAACGATATATTAAGCTCCCGCTATTGCCCCCAAACCTGTATATTTCACGGATACAACTTTTCTTTTTTAAATTCGTTCTCATGATTCTTGTTTATTTTTTTAACCTACTTACCATTACAACTAGATGTTTAATACAACATATTCCACAATAACAACTTTTTAACTTGAACTTTTCTCATACATATACCTTTGTTTCTTTTTTTTTTTTTTTTTTAAAGATTTTATTTATTTGACAGAGAGAAACACAGCCAGAGAGGGAACACAAGCAGAGGGAATGGTAGCAGGAGAAGCAGGCTTTCTGCAGAGCAGAGAGCCCGATGCGGGGCTCGATCCCAGGCCCCTGGGATCTGACCTGGGCTGAAGGCAGACGCTTAACGACTGAGCCACCCAGGTGC
>JAQQSY010006649.1:0-10926 GCA_028646535.1 Procyon lotor
GGGGGGGGCACTGCCGGGGAGGGGGCCCCTCCACGTGGGGGCGGGGCCGAGAGCAGGTTCCTGGCGCGGAGGGACAGGAGGGTGGCCCTGAGCACTCGGCCGCAGGAGAGGCAAAAGAGGCCAGCGGGGGCCAGAGAGGGACAGGCTGCTCATTCACAGCCCACGGGGCATAAACGCCACCCGGGCCGCTCAGAGGACAGTCAGTGCCACCAAATGCAGGGCCAGCCGCATACCCACAGCTGACGTCCGCTCAGCAGCAGAGTGACAACTCTGTGACAACGTCCTGCGGCTTGGACCTCATCGCCCACACCTCCGTGACGTCTTCTGGGAAGGGCACCGAGCGCTGAGCACCAGCGCCCACGGACACGGCCACCAGGCTTCAGGGGCGGCGCCCGCCGCTCAGGCGACGGCTGGTCCCCCGCCCGGGTTTCCCACATCACCCACGGGTTCGTCCCCACTGACTGCCAGCCACCACTGCCGCCCTGGGAGCCGATCCGTGTCACCTCGGGGCGATCGGCCGAGTGGAAGGCAGCCGGCCCCCCGGAGCGCACCGCAGGGACCACCCAGGCTGCCCCCAGTCCCTCGTGTCTGCTCACCTCACCCATAGCACCAGGAGGAAGCCGACCAGTAGGAGCTCTCCCCCCCCCAGCTAAGACTCTGGTTTTTCACTTTCAATGCAGTGGCTGAGGCCTTGCAGGGGAGTGGGTGGGCTCATGCACGGGAGGACCCCTCCTGCTCAGGGTCGGGACGGCATGCACGCAGGACCTACGGCATTACAATCTGCTCTCGGACAGACCTGGGCCCCAGCCTGCACCCTCTACGATGAGCCAACCAAGTTGTATCAACTCCGAAGACTTAGTTTCTCCATCTGTGAAGCGGCGACGAAGCTCCAAGAGTACTGAGGCCCTCGGGCACCGCGGCTCCAAGCCAGGCGGGGGGTGCTCAGCACAGCCCCAACCAGCTGACAGGCTAAGATTCATCCCCGCGATGCAGAGAAGGCAGCTACAGCACAGAGAGGTCAGGTAACTCGTCTGAAGTCACACAGCCCACAGACGGCAGAGCCAAGACGCAAACTGAGGAAATGGGCTCCAGGGTCCGTGCAGGGGGCCCCTGCGGCGAGCGGCGACCCGTGCCCACCCCTGGCCGCGGGGGTCCGGTCAGCACACCCGGAGGACAAGGGAAACCTCACAGCCACGACCGACCGGTGCTGGGTCTGGGTAGGTCCAGGTCATCACATCAGGACGGGGGTCCCAAGGCAGGAGGTGCTGTCCTCAGCGGCCCCTTCCACAAAGCTGCCCAACTCTGATCCTGGGGGCCGGCGTCCAGGGCCCGTGAGGGGGTGGGGGCTCCCAAGGCAGAGGCCCAGGCCAGGTGGGCGTCAAGAGTTCCTGGCTGAACTGTGTCCCCCCGGAATCCATCTGGTGGAGCCCTGATGCCCAGAAGCTACACAGGTGACTGTATGTGGAGGTGTGGCCTTCATAGAGGTGGTCAAGGGAACACGGGGTCACCGGGGTGGCCCTGACCCCCGGGGTCCTTACAGGAAAAGGACATCGGCACACATCATGCACGGAGGGACGAGCCTGTGAGGACCCAGGGGGAGGACCTCACCCTGACCATGCCTGCATCCCGGGCTTCGGTCTCCAGGACCACACAGAGAGGAAATGTCTGTGGTTTAAGACCCCCAAGCACCGAGCAAAGGAGCCCGAGGACAACTGAGTGTGTGGGATCGCAGCCCGAGCTGACGCACACACTGCAGACCCCACAACCTAGCCCCGTCCTCCAGACCAGCAGGAATCGCGGGGGCCCCGCACCCACAGGTCAGGGGGCAGGGGAAGAAGCGGCCTGTGATTATCGCCGCCCTCCCATCGGGGCTGCCGACGGCAGGTGGCTCACCCCGGAGACGGTCAGTGTGCTGTGGGGGGCGGAGCGCTGTGCGGACCTCTTAGCCCAGCCAGGCCGGCCTCCGCCACCTCGCTGCCCAGCCAGGCCGCAGGGCGCGGGGCTCCTCGTGGGCGTCCTGCCTGCCCTGCCCCGGGGCTCGACACGTGCTTGTGAGCAGAGGCCTTCCTCGGGGCGGGAGGTGGGTCTGAGGTCCGAGGCTCCCAGCAGGGCTGAAGAGAGAGTTCTGCAAGCAGGGGCGCGGTGGAGGGAGTGGGACAGAGAGCGGCGCGAGGACGGCAGGACCCGGGGAGGCCCGCAGGCCCCCTCGCCGAGATGCCGCACTGCGACGATCCGAGGACACCCTTCTCACCCTGAGTCCGCGTCTGTCTCTCACGAAGGCTGGGAGTCCTGGCGGCCTCACCCCTGTGCCCCCAGCCTCACCCTGCAGAGCCCCCAACACGCTTGCTGAATAAGTCAGGCAGGAAAAGACAGGACAGAGGGACCTAGGAGTAAATACGACGGTGCGCCCGCGTGGAAGAAAAGAAACGGCAAAGATGGCAAAGCTGGGCCACGCGGCCACTCCCGGGGCCCTGCAGGTCTGAGCAGGCGCTGGGGCGGGTGGGGGCCGGGGACGCGCCCTCAGAGGTGTGTCCTTGCCTGAACAGGACAGGGAGAGGCTCTGGAGGCATCTGCGATCCTAGTAAGATCCCCATTAATGGTCCACGCGAAGATGCTCCCGTCCCGCAGGGCAACGCCATCTTGGAAGGAGCGTCTGCAACACCGAAGGGGTAGACCCGGCCTTGTGTTTAGCCCGAGGACCCTTCTGTTCATTCAGCCAAGGCAGAGCCCAGCACCACCTCGGGGAGCCACGGGGCTGCGGCAGGCCCTGCCGGTGTTTTCGAGTTGCCTGGACCCGCCCCGGAAGGACTCCTGTGGGGGACGCAGGCACGATCGCACTAAGTAGGGTAAATAAAGACTATAAATAGATTCACATTGGTTCAGGTCACGTCTGACGGCCAATGAATTATGAAAAAGCTTTTGCTTTTGAAATCCTTTTTCGAATCAAGGGTACGGATCCTGCATCTGTCTGTGGGCCGTCAGGGCGGCGGATGTGCTCCGCACGTGGGGGGAGGGGAGGGAGGGGAGGGGACACGGGCATGGTGACAGTTTGTGGTGGGGACGGGCACACGGCGGGGAGGGAAGAGCAAACGTGAGTGTGGTGAGGAAGGACACGGGAGAGGCTGTGACGGGCCCCGTGTGGAGGAAGAGAGGGGACAAGGTCCTTCCCAGAAGGGCCACCGCAGGCCACGTGGCCCCATGGAGAGAGGACAGACACCGGCCCACACGGGCACCCTCCACAGACCACGACCACGGTGCACGGGGCCACGAGCCATGTGGAATGGTGACCTGTCCCTGGGCCACGCTGACACCAACTCTTGGGTGGGTCCCCTCTGAGCCCCTGCACCTGGGGATGACCCCTCCCGTCCCCAGTTTGGCCAGTTCAGGGTTGACATAGCAACTCTCACCTCGTGCTCGCTTAATAGTCAAGGGCTCCTTTGCTCGGTGCCGAAATCTGGGGCCACACCTGGGGCTGGCTAAGAGCTCAGCGCCTCCCGGTTTACCAAACAGGAAGGAGCCGGTGACACCCTGCAGGGCCCTGTTCCTCGGGGCAGGGTGGGCACAATTCCACGGCTTGTGCCCTCTGCAGGAGCCTAATTCCGTGCACCCCGTTCAGCCCAAGCTGTCGGGAGGGCTGATGGCGGTCACTGGCGCCGGCAGAAGGGAGAGGAGCCGGGACCACCCCCAAGTCCACGCAGCCCTGCCGCCCTCCTGAATGGGGAGCCCCCGAGTCAGGCGAAACCTGCAGCCGAGACCAACCCAGGTTACAGGACAATGCCTGCAGCTCCCCAAACAAAGAGCGGTTGCCATGGCAACGGCGGCATCCCCCCCCCCCCCCGGCCGCCGCTATTCTGGGACACTGAGGCACGCGCTTTACTTTCAAATGAGTTTGACAAAATTCGCCTCGAACACATTCCCCTTCTCTGACAAAAGTGGTGAGTGCCAGAAGGAGGGCCGTGCCAGCAGCTGACACGGGGCTCCCGGGACAGTGTCTGCTCGGGGACAGCAGGACGCGAGGGCCGGGGCCACCTCTAAGGGCAGCAGAGCACGGAGGCGGGCGTGCAGGGTCCCCAGCCCCGCTGCCAGCGTCCGGGGGCTAGTCCCCGAGAGACACGCCGGGCAGAAGCGCCTGGGGCATCTGTCTTCTCCAGACGGAGGGCAGAGCCTCCGGCAGCCCCGAAACCCAGCTCCTCGCTTTCTGTAAAGGAGCGAGCCCAGTGCAGAGCCGCTCCCGATGCTCCCCAGCCCCCGCCGGATCCTGAACAGCTTTGCTCTCGTTCGTCAGTATCTCCGGGCATCAGGGAACCACATGACGACCCCGGGGAGAAGACAGAATGGGGTTTGTGCCCGGCAGTGGCGGCCTGAGCCAGCTGGCACGCCGTCCTCCGCGGCACGAGCCGGCCGGCACAGACACAGCACGGTCTGCGGAGGCCGTGGGAGGCGAGGCTTCAACACGAAGCCCGCTTTGGGCAGAACAAGGAACATACACACCTGTAGGTCTCGCTCGCCGTCTACGGGATGCCCACCCCGTGCCAGGCTCTGCCAGGCGGTTCAGCCGTGATCTCGTTTCCAGCCACAGCCAGACCCAGGTCTGCACGACCACAGTGACATCCTGAGACAATCCAGCAAAGGTCGCGTCTACAGGCGGGTCACCCTGTTTCGGTGGCCGCCCCTGCCCCCAGCCACACAATCTGATCTCCTGCTCAGCGGCATTTCAGTTTCTGTGACGCGCACCGAAAAGAATACTGATAATTCCTAACAAAAGGAGCAAAACAAGATGTTCTTAAATGTTTCCCCTTGTGGAGCACACCCCCGTGAAATGGGTCTTCCGTTGGCTGGACAGCCGTGAGCCAAAGCAGAGGACAGGATGCACGGGGCAGAGACAGGATACCTGTGCCCGAACCCCGATCTCACACCGGCGAGCAGGGTGTGACCCCAGGTAAGTTCCCAAGATGCCTGGGCGAAATTCCTAGAGCAACCATCTACCACATCTGCAAGCCCTTGTCACCTGCCCCTCGGTTCCCTCCGCCGGGGGCAGGATGACCCCGTGGCCGCGCTCTGCAGGGGAGGGTGCAGGCTCCTCACCCCAGCTCTGGTGGGGTGCTGCCCGTCCGGGTCACGACCTTTGTCCTCCTTTGCCTTCCCAGCTCTGCCTCGGGACACCCCGATGGACCCCCCCAGGGTTTGGGACTCTTTCCTGTGCTTTTCCTTGAGACACCCCTCCTTGGTGGCCTCACCGGTCAGCCAGCGGCCTCAGGAATGGGAGTGTCTATCAGTGTCTATGTGTCGTGCCTGGACCCCCTGAGGAGGACCTGAGCCTCAGCACCGGCGAGCCCGGATGAGAGGGTTTCGTCTTCTTCCGCCTCCTTCCGTCACCCACTGCCTCTTCACCAGCTCCTTGATGGGCCCCTTCCGGCTTGGCTAAAATCGGCAGCACTTGCGCACACACGTGTACAAATCCTTCTTTCTCTGACTAAAACCCTCCGCAAAGTCTTTCCACTTATGCTTGTGGGAAACCAGAATAGAAACCCTTTCGGCGTTCAGCACAGTGCCGCCCGCGGAGCCCTCCAAGGCCTCGCTTATGAGGCTGAGATACTGAGTCCCACGAAGACCTTCGGGCGGGAATGCCGATGTCTCTCTGGGCTCAGCCCTCACCCGGCCAGAGCCCTAAGTGCAGCCGTGGCTCGGGTCTGGGGGTCGTGAGACCCGCAGAGATGCCAGGCTGGCCCAAGGACACACGGGGGACGGGAACTCGGGCCCTCTGGCGCTTGGCTAAGTGCTTTAGTCTGAGGTTCTACGACCCAGCTGCCTTTGCGTGTTAACGAAAATGAAGATCTCTACGACTTTCCGGACACTGCTTCGTGCTGTCGCTCTATGCAACGAAGACCGGAACATCTTGGGGTGAGTGCCCTTCCCTAAGGGCCGGGCTCCCCGAGAGCTAATGGGGAGGGACGCTGCCTCCTGGTTTCAGGGCACTGGCCTAACCCAGGCCTCATGTGGGGTCCTGCAGCAGTTCAGAGACGCCACCGCTGAAGGTCATAGGTGAGGGGTCACAGCAGGACCCAAACGCGTCCCAGTACCATCGCTGGGAAGGTTAAGGACGCTCTGGCATCTGGGGGTGGCCAGACGCTCGTGACGCTGCCTCCCACCGGAGGGTCACCACAGGGCATCCCTTCCTTAGTAAGGATTCACTGCGCGGCCCTCCCAGTCCCAGAGCTGGGAGCACCGGGCGCTGGGGGCAGGGAGGACCCCCAGCCTGGGGCCAGAGCTCCCCATGCAGCCCAGGTGATAATCGGTGCACCCCAATTTCTGTGAAAGGAGCCACTACTCTGATTGAGGGAAGGAATGGGAATGGCCCAGGCACTGGGGGGGGCGGGGGGTCGGTAAGGAAAACCAGTAGAAAAACTGCAAGGGTCTTTAAGGAGAAGTGGGGAGTCAGGGGCGAAGGGGGTCTGGGAAGGGGGGCGGCTTGAACACGGGACCGGTGAGCAGCCGGGACAGCAGCTGTCTGAGCTGCACAGAAGGGGCTGGACAGGTAAGTGGGGGCCTGCACAACCAGGGGTGGACACGGGCTCAGCGGGGCCTGGGGCGCGTGTCTGGGCGAGCGGGGCCTGTTCTGCTCTGGGTTAGGTTCTTTGTCCCCACGAGGTGGGAAGAGCAGCCTTGTAAGGCCGGCCCTCGGATGCAGCGCCCCCCCCACCCGGCCAGCGCGGGGACGCCATGACAAGCATCTGGCCGAGCGGCTCATTTCCCGGTGCTGCTCAGGCTCAAGGGAGCTGCAAAATCCAAGGGGCGGCCCAGGTTTCTGGCGGGTCTGAGGGCCAGTGCTGGCCTCCTCCACACTGAGCCCCTGTTCCCCTGGGGTCACCAACTGTCACCCCCAGAACACAATTCCCTCTGAAAATACCTTCGGGACTCTACAGCTTTCGCCAAGAAGGCTGGGGGTGGGGACGCGTCTTACAACGGTGGCTAATGGCCAAGGAGCCGAGTGTCCAGGAGACCCCACCAGACTCTCCGCGAGCGATGAGCTGAGGGCGTGCAGAGTTCCAGAACGCCAGACCTCCTTCGGCCGCACCGGCTCCTTTGTCAAAATGCACTGAATTCCTCATTGCAAACCAGAAGTTTGAAAACCTCAGACTGGACCCCCCGCCCCCAGAGGGACATACCGAGGACAGGAGCTCGGGGACAGGTCAGGCGCGTGCGAGAGGATGAGGAGGGGGAGGAAGGGCGAGCTCCAGTGTGCAGGGGAGCTTCCGTGGGCAGAGGTGGGAAGCTGAGGGGACATGTGGGCCCGTGCAGTGGGGAGTCCTCCTGTTCCACATCCTACAAGCGACAGATGATTACTCCTCTCGGAGCACAGGGACACTGGTCTTCCCGGACAAAACGGCTCAGAGACAAAGACCACCACGGCCGTGGCCCCAGGCTGCTCTCCTCGGAAGGTCTTGGAGCCACCGCCGCAGACGCCCATGGGAGCCGGAGACCGAGCATTGATGGGACACAGCGGGGCTGGGGGACAACTGGGCTCGTCGGTGTGGGGGTGGGTCTGGGCCGGGGGGGCAGAACCCAGAACCTGCCGGTAAGGTCAGCCAAGGGCCCAGGGGTGGCGGAAGGAAGGACAGGCACCCCCGGGACCCTCCTCAAGGCAGCGGCAGCAGCTCGCCTACCGGAGGGCCTCCTCTGGGCTGGGGCCGGCAGGGGCCCGTTCTGCTCATGGCCCAGCGCTGGGGAGCACAGGAGGGGAGCTGCCTGCCCGCCCCACGAGGCAGAACCGCACGGGTCTGGAGAGCCGCACTCCACCAGGGTGGGGGGGGGCGTGCTGGGGGTCAGGCTCATCTGAGGCCTCGGGGGGACCTGGGCACGAGGGGCAGCTGGGAGGGGCACAGGGGCTCAGGACAATGTCGTACCCAGCATGGGTGGCTCTGCAGCCAGGGCCCTCGGTCCAAACCCCAGCTCCTTGCTCCTGCCCTCTGCCCCGACATGGGCCCCATTCAGGGCTCTGGAAACCTCGTTCTCCTCATCTGTGAACTGCGGACAGTGCCAGGGCCACCTTCCTGCAGGGCTGTCTCTGTGACCCCATAACAGGCACGGAGTGTAATATGGGCATCAGTGGGCCCTGAAACTGCACTAGCTGTTTTGGCAGCCTGTTGCCTCCTCCTCCAGGAAGCCACCCAGAGTCTACAGTCCATTGGGATTTAGTGTCCCCTCATGGGGACCTTCTCCATCAGCAGGGAACCTAGGACACAGAGTCCTGTCCCCACCGACCCCGTGAGTCTCGCCTGGGGCCTGTATCAGGAGCATGGTCTCAGGGGTGGGAGAACAACCCGCCAAGGGGGAGGGGAAAGGGGGAGGGGAAAGGGGGAGGGGAAAGGAGGCAGGAGGCCAAGCAGGGCTTCTGGAAAAAGGATGGAGCAGCCAAGCCAGGGGCGCTGGGGCAGTCACCTCCCTCTGGGGCCCACACCAGGGCACAGTACAGGTGGAAGAAAGGTGGGCACGGCTGGAGGGACCCTGGGGGCCACAGAGGAGGGGCAGGCCTGAAGAGACCGGCACCCCAGCCCCCAGCAGAAGGGGCACACCTCCCACGCAGCCGCCTCTGTGGGGGGGGGGGGGCCACGCCGGTCTGCGAGTACCCTGGGCCACGGTGGTCCTCCCCACAGGCAGAGGGCCCCGGTGGGGATCAGAGGCAACCCTTGGGGCCTGGAGCCCGTGTTTAGTGCCCCATGAGAACCGGGGAGCACAGGAAGGACCCCCGCAGCAGGCGCCCGGGGTCGGGAGGAGCCTCAGCGGTCCTCACAGGGGCTGCTAGGACCTCTTCAGGTCCGCCAGACCTTCACGCAGACGCAGGGCCTGTTTGTGGAGCACATGAGCTCCTCTGAGGGACTCCCACGCACGAGCACTTGGGTGCGGTTTCCCCACATGCTGGGCTTTGGGGGAACGTGGCCGCCTCACAAACGAGAGCATGCTTTGCGTTTTCTCTAGAACTTCACCCACAGGTTTCCCTACCTCGGGAAACCCAGTGACCGACAGAGGAGCCCCCTTCGTGCTCCTGCTGCCCGCAGGGCTCCGGGACATGCGGGGACCCCGCCCCCCCCAAGCAGGACACGCACACAGGTCTCGCGGGAGCACAGACCACGACGCCGCCCCCTCCGCTCCACCTCGCGCCCCTGTGCAGGCTGCCTGACGCCGACCTCTCCAAGTGATGCAGGCGTGTTAGATCACATTATCTACAATGGTCACATGATGGTACGTGATGCGTGCTGCCCAAGGGGACCAGGGGACGAGGCTGTGCTCACCCGGCAAGGGACTTTTCAGCACCTCTGTGGCAGAGGGCTGGGGAGGGACGGGGGACGGGCTCTGTTCTAGGGACCCAAACAGCCCCAGGCTGGGTGGCGAAGAACCAGGAGAGGCTCAGGTCTGGGGAACAGTTCAGCCCAGGGGACCAGAAGGGACCGACACACGGGCAGGTCGGAGGATTCGCTGGGCACCTCTCGTGGGACACGGTCTCCCGCAGCCACACCGGTCCACTGCATGCGGGACAGCACAGTCAGGGCCTCTGTGGGCAGCGACCACGGCAGGACCTGGCCCCAGCCTCCCGCGGGCACCATTCCGAGGCCCGCAGTATGCCTGAGTGGGCCCAGAGGCTGCTGGGGGAGGCGGGGTGCAGGAGAGCCGCAGGACGGTCCATAGCCCCAAAGATGGCACATGGGGAAACATGCAGGCCACGGGAGGTCAAGGCTTCACACCACTGGGGCACCTCTCCAGGGTAAAGACAAGCGTCCCTGGGCGCGGGGAGAACACAGCCTTTGGGCCAGACGGAGACCCTGGTGGATTCCCACGTCTACCTCACCAGACAGCAGTGCCAGAGGTCGGCCACAGGACAAACCCCTGTGCCAGCAGAACCCAAGGGCAACTTGTGGCTGTCCCCACCAGGGCGTCCCCTTAGCGCGTGTTCCAGCCCAACCGCTCCGTGTCGGGGTCTGGGGATAACGCTTCTCGCTGGAGAGGCGCACAGAAGCAGGGGAGGGGAGGGGGAGTCCCGCAGCAGCAAGCTCCCGACCGGCCGGCGGGAAAGGAGGGACAGCCACCAGCCCAGAGCAGGACGGAGGCAACCACACGCCGCGTGGCTGCTCCCTCGGCCCCACGGAGGCCGGAGACACGGGGACAGGTCAGCGTGCTGGGTGCCGGCCGTGGGGAGCTCACATCCGCTGAGGCCGCAGTCTGCTGGTGCTTCATCACACCTCCCTCCCTCCGCAACTTGCTCTGGGGATCCAGACAACAGCTGTGGGATCGGTCGCCCCCCAGTTCTAGCAAACGCAGCAGCTCGGCTCGGAGAAGCCTCCTCCCTGCAGCCCGTGGAGGGGAGACGCGGCACGGCCGGCCCCAGCCGGTCCGATCCAATGAAAGAGCTTCGGATTCGGGGTTTTCCCCAGGGCCTGCCGGCCCCACTGGCAAACACAGAGGGTCCCCTGGGTCTCGTTCACGGCAAGTGGCACATTTTACAGTCACGACGCTTCTTTCAAATCAGATCCGGTTTATGTCACGGCAGGGGCGATCTGCCAGAGGGCTCATTATTTTTTTAAATAGAAGATCAGCGTGGGCTGTACATCTTTTCTCACAACATCCCCCCCCAACAAATATCACATTCAGAAATCTGTTTGAAAACACCCCCCCCCCCGCCCGTCCCCTATACATGTCGGAAGCCCAGTCACACGGGCACGCGGTCTCGAAACCTAGCAACGGTAACCAAGCGGTCCTGCGTCGCTCACCGCACAGCCAGACTCACACGCCAGCTCGATGTGCTCGCTCTGTTTAGAACCCCCTCGCTTCTCTCTCCGGAGCTGCGGAAGGACAAGATCCACGAAAACAAACCTTGTTCGGCTGAAGAGGAACAACCCATGCCACCGAGCACACCAGACAGAGCCTCTCCCC
>JAQQSY010006650.1:0-10926 GCA_028646535.1 Procyon lotor
TTTATTTATTTGTCAGAGAGAGAGAGCACAAGCAGGCAAAGGCAGAGGGAGAAGCAGGTTCCCCACTGAACAAGGAGCCCCTTGTGGGACTCGATCCCAGGACCCTGGGATCATGACCTGAACCAAAGGCAGCTGCTTAACCAACTGAGCCACCCAGGCATCCCTGGCAATCTTTTTCATACACACACACACACATTTCATCCCACAGAATGGGACTGCTGAAGTTTAAGGCTGAATTAGGACTGACACATATTCATGTAAATAGTAAGAATAGATATTAAGAAGCTAATGAGGTGCTTTATTATTCCAAAAGGGTCCAATTTCAGCAGATAAGAAATCAAAGACACCACAATAATAAGCTGCTGACTCTTAAGAACTAAGTAGGTTTCGGGGCACCTGGGTGGCTCAGTGGGTTAAAGCCTCTGCCTTCAGCTCAGGTCATGATCTCAGGGTCCTGGGATCGAGCCCCACATCAGGCTCTCTGCTCAGCGGGGAATCTGCTTCCACCTCTCTCTCTGCCTGCCTCTCTGCCTACTTGTCTCTCTGTCAAATAATAAAATAAAATAAAATAAACAAATATCTGAGTAGGTTTTATGTAATAAACATTATTCCCTCAGTATGAGTGTAAAATACATGTTACCTAGAAAGCAATATTGGACATTAATTGGAGTCTATCCTCATCTCCACCCAACTATAGAATGGATGAAGTTGGGGGTGACAAGCATCACTGCTCACCCCACAAAAGCTGGAGCACTCTATGATTCCACCATATGAAGGTAAGGAAGAGGGCATTGCAAATAGTCACTTCATCTCCCTCCCCCTCCCCCTCCCTCTTCTCCTTCTTCTTCTTCTTCCCCCAGTCACTTCATCTTAAAGGAGCAAGGTTATCCCACTGGAGGAACATGTAATTTGGTTGTGAAATAAGTCAGAGAAAGACAAAGCTATATGGTCTTACTTATATGTGGAATCAAACAAAACAAAACAAAACAAAACAAAATCCCAAAAAGCAAAAACCTGATGTCATATAAACAGAAAGAATGGTAAATGCCAGTGGCTGGGGGGGAGGTAGAGGAACAGGAGATGTTGGTCAAAGGGCATAAACTTCACAAGATAAACTTGACAAGATAAGTAAGTTCTGAGAATTCACTGTATAGCATGGCAGCTATAGTTAACAGTACTGTATTGTACACTTGAAAACTGCTTTGAAAGAAAGATCTTAAAAGTTCTCAACACACACACAGAGTCAAAATG
Source organism: Procyon lotor (assembly GCA_028646535.1). Lineage (NCBI taxonomy): Eukaryota > Metazoa > Chordata > Mammalia > Carnivora > Procyonidae > Procyon > Procyon lotor. Next base: position 1,252 of record JAQQSY010006650.1, read on the forward strand.
TATGGCGATGAATCTATTAACTTTGTTGTGATAATCATTTCAATATATATGAATGTATCATAGCATCATGTTGTACCACCAGTGACTTAAAGTGACACCAGTCACTCCTATCTATACCTTAAACTTATACAATGTTACATGCCATTATATCTCAATGAAGCTGAAAAAAAAATACAAGCTAAAAAAAAAAATAGATGGAAACAAGAGAGTGCCTTGAGTTACAACTTCAGGGCCTGGTTACGGCCTGGGTTAGGAGTAGAGTTTACTGAAAGGATACCTACCCCCATCTCTAAGTGCTTCTCTTCTGAGTTCAAGGCAAATACCTCGAGCTATCTTTTCTTTCACACTTGGATAATACCTCCAGAAACTGATGTGTGTGTTCATACTGGCTCCTTGGGGATTAATAAAAAATTCTTAGACAAAAGATATTAAATCTGAATCTTGAAAAGCCAATAAGTTTTATCAATGTGGATGAGGAAGAAAAAAATCTAGGACGAGAAAAAAGTATGAACAAGGATGCTGTCACTCACTCTGAATTCAAATTCAGGTGAGAGAAAGGCTTGGAGATAGACTGATGAAGATAAAAATACAAGCTTTACTCCTGCTAAAGGCTCTACCTGGATGAGTGATGTAGAGGTGTGGCCATGAAATATTTCCTGAGACTCTCGTATGGTAGGCAAGTTCCGGCACGGCTCCCAGTGATGCCAGTATGCATCTATGCATCTGGTTTACTCCTGATATCCATGCCTCTGTGTAATCCCCTCCTCCTGAGTGTGGGCTCACCTATGGACTTGCCTCTAATAAAAAGAATGCAAGTATAGGATGTCACTTCTGAGGCTGAGTTATAAAGAAGCTCTGACTTCCATCTTGTGTTTACTCTTTCCTTCTCTTCTTGGCTCAGTTTACTTGTTTTGGTGAAACAAACTGGATTATTGAGAGCTGTCCTATGGAGAAGGGCACATAAGAAGAACCTGAGAGTGGGGGGGGGTGCCTGGGGGGCTCAATTGGTTGAGTGTCAGACTCTTGATTTCCTCTTGGGTCATAATGTCAGGGTCATGAGATCGACCAGGCATGGGGCTCTGTGCTTACCACAGAGTCTGTTGGAGATTCTTTCTCTCCCTCCCCATCTGCCCTTTCCCATGCTTGTGTGTGCTCTCTCTCACTCACTCTCAAATAAAGCATATTTAAAAAGAGAGAGAGAAAAAAAAAAAGAAAGAAAAAGAGGGGCACCTGGGTGGCTCAGTGGGTTAAAGCCTCAGCCTTCAGCTCAGGTCAGGATCTCAGGGTCCTGGGATTGAGCCCCGCATCGGGCTCTCTGCTCAGTGGGGAGTCTGCTTCCCCCTCTCTCTCTGCCTGCCTCTCTGCCTACTTGTGATCTCTCTCTCTCTCTCTGTCACATAAATAAATAAAATCTTAAAAAAAAAAAAAAAAGGAAAGAAAGAAAGAAAGAGAGGGAGAGAAAGGAAAAGAAAGGACCCAAGAATGGCTTGTGGCTAATAGCTAACAATGAGTAAACTAGGAAGTGAAGTGAATCCTTTCCCAATGAGTGTTGAGTAGACGGGCTCTGGCCAATACCTTAACTTTAACCCACAAGAGACTATGAAGTGGAGGATAAGCCAAACCCAGACTGCAGATCCATGAGACTATGAGACAATAAATGTGAAAGTCACCAAGTTTTAAGGTAATAGATTAGGCAAGAATAGGTAACTAACAAACTTCCAGAGAACACAGTCTCACTTGACCAAGTGCATGCATGAGGAAAGAATCCTTATTACCAAGGAAAGAGGAGGCCTATAAGATAACAACAACAAAAGAACATATTAAGCGACACATCCCTGCCTCTATTTTCCAAATTCACCAATTGGACAACCATTTCCTCTTCCTCCAAGGAGTGTTATTCAAGGAACAGAATGTGTCCAAACATGAACCTATGTTGCTTAGGTAACAAGCTAGTCAGAATTTGAGGGCTCACCTTTCTTCTAGCAAAAGGGGAAACCTTCAAATTTCCATTCCCTTGGGACCGGGACCACTTTATTCTTCACGGTCTGTGGGAACTGCATCATCCCAGACGTGCAGAGTATCTGGCTTTTCCAGAAAATATTGTAAATAGCAGGCTCTAAAGATCCATACTGTGCAGTGCCAAGTAACCTGGGATTCTCCATAGACAAGGCAATTTTCTCATGCTTCTATTATAAAAAGTGGCACCCATGGGTCAGGCTGGGATTGGGGGGGGGGTCCCTCCACTGGGCCAGTTCCCATTCTGGGCTCTGCAGATGCCTAAGCTGGCACATGTCTCCCAGCGATAATTAAGAGATTGAGAATTCCTTGCATCTCTATCTTGTTATCTCTGACTTAAGAGAAGTCCTCTTGCCTAGTAATCTATCCCATAATTCAAGTTATGGAATCCATTCCAACCACTTGTATGATACCCCCTCACCCTCTGCAAGACAGAGAGGAGTGAGTGACAGAAGCTATGTGAGAAGTGTTTTCTCTTTATTTTTCCCTCCCTGAGAGGGGAAATGTGAGGAGAGAGGGTTAAGTATCCCTTCACCACCTCCTATGCAGGTGCACATGCCCATATCAGAGACAGACAGACATCAGAAGAAGAGGAGATAAAGTGATAGAACAGGTTAGGGAAATACAAGGGGATCTGCAGGATGAAGTAAAAAGGTAAGTCCAAGGACATGGTGTGGTGGAGTGTCAGAATGTCACATCAACAGCGCCACCCTGTTATTGTTATTATTATTATTATGTTGTGTTAGTCACCATAGAGTACGTCATTGTTTTTGATGTAGTGTTCCATGATTCATTGTTTGCTTATAACACCCAGTGCTCCATGCAATATGTGCCCTCCTTAATATCCACCACCAGTCCAATCCATTCCCCCACCCCTCTCTGCTCTAAAACCCTCAGACTATTTCTCAGCGTCCATAGTCTCTCATGGTTTGTCTCCCCATCTGATGTCCCTCCCTTCATTTTTCTTCTCCTTCTCCTAATGTCCTACATGTTATTCCTTATGTTCCAAAGGTAAGTGAAGCCATATGATAATTGACTTTCTCTGCTTGACTTATTTCACTCAGCATTATCTCCTCCAGTTCTATCCATGTTGATTAATGCCACCCTATTCTAAAGCTCCACGTTGCCCAAGTCAGGAGGGCTGGTCCCCTTTGAAGCTGTACAATGCAGTAGCCCCAGCAGAGCACTTAAATGACACCAGTCACACCTATCTCCATCTCTCCCTTGACCTTTCCTATTTTAGGGATCACAGTTGTATAGGCACAAGCAAAACAAAACAAAAAAACAAAACAAAACAAAACAAAAACTCTAAATGAGTCCAAGACCTGCTAACCAAGGCACTCAATCGCTTCTTACCTTCCTGTTTATTTGTGGGGCTGCTCAAAATAAGTAGCAGGATGAGTCATCGTAGCCTCTGGAAGTTGTCTGACAGTACTCTATTCCAGTGTCTGACTGAAGCTACTTCTATCTTGTGTCATTTTCTGCAGTGACTCAGTTCCAAGCAAAGATTAATGCAGTTGGAGCATTTTGCAGAAGTAGTAAATCACCCTTGCGACTGATTGCTCCTCTAGACCTGCCTAGCCTGTGAGTTATTCATGTAGCTCTTCAACACTGCTTTCATAAACAGATATTGTTTCATTGGTTGCTAATCATTCCTGCTGAAGTTAGAGTAGGCTCAAGGCCAGGAGAATACTGAGCTTTTATTCAAAGAATTAAAAAGTCTGCAAGATGTACAAAATGTCAAACAACTCCCTGTCCCGGACTCTCCTTAGAGTGATAGACACCGTCTAATACTGAATATATATTTAAGAAAGACTTATATTCGGAGTCATCATATATCAAGTCTCATCTGTGCAGACATTTCCAGTAACCAAGCCATTAAATTATTTAATTGTTCATAAGTCTCTTTTACCATATTGACTATGTTTCACAGTATTTTCCTATGTCAAAATTAATGATAGTCACATAGGTAAATACCAATGGGAGATTTATCAGGAAGACTAATCTCTCCTGGGTTCTTTTATTATCTATTCTCAGAAGACAGTAGTTTTAGAAAAATTTCATTTTTAATTTACAGCGTCTCAATCACTGCTTTGTTGTTTTTAATTACTGAAAGTCTTTTAGGGCTGTGATGATATGTACACCAAAAGCTCTATAAGCACAGGTTCCCTGAGAAAAGTGTGGGACGCAGGAGAGAGACTCAAAAGGTCTACTGAACAGTGGACTTCAACTGTATAGCAGGATCTCATGTCTTCCTTGAGCTTCTGTGATGCTTATTCAGACATGGGAAACTTTACTCAACAGTAATAGATAAAGAAGTCATTTCAATTTGAAGCCCTCATTGCTCTCATTCCTGGACCAAGTCTATTTTGAACTCTAGGTTCTTTATTAGATTCAGTGCTCTCAAGAAAATTTATAATTCAAGTGCTCAACCCATCTCTGAAATAAAGTTGAGGGAAATCATCCTTGGAAATATCAACCTTAAAATTGACTGCATATTGGAATGAACGCCCTTTCCTGCCTGGTTTTATGCAGTCTAGATTCTAATGCATCATCCCTAGTCAAATGAAATGTCCTTAGCATCCCCTTCCTTCACTTAATGTCTAAAGAGGCTTGGTGGCTAATTGTCATTTCAAAGTGGCATCACTAGACAGGTGAAGAAAAAAAAGTTGTCTCTGGTAAACCACGGGCAAGGGACGACAAAGAAATTATTTAGCTCATTTGATCACTCGGCTAAGATCATGTCTTTTCACTCAGAATCACTGCAGTCGGATTCATCAACTATTATAGGTCAAATCCATAATCTCTAAGTTTGCTTCCATTGCTGACATTCCATTTTCCCCCAATGTAACAAAGATTGAATTATGTGTCCCATTCGTCTTCCATGTCAAGTGGGGGCTTGAGAAAAGGCGGAAAAGGCTGAAGCACATCACACAGTGGATCCAGTGGGCTTGAGGAAGTACATCTCCTCTTAATTAGGAAGTGTCAATTGAGGGCCAAGTAGCATTAAAATCATCAAAATTCAACTGGTAAAACAGATTCCCCTGCCAATGCAAAGGACCTGGGCAGATTATAGAAAGCAATGTGTGGGATCCAGATATTAGGAATGCTTAGGGGCTTTCCTAAGGGCTTGCAAAAAGGGCAAATGGAAAGTCATCTGAAATAATTCCACAAGTACATCAGACATTTCCAAAAGACTTTCATTCATGTGGTAACCCATTTGCCATGGACTTAATGTCTATATCCCTCTCCTCAAAATTCTTAGCTTGGAACCCTAATTCTCAGTGTGATAGATTTTATAAATGGCCTTTGGGGAGGTAATTTGATCATGAGAGTGAAGCTCTCATTATGGTATTTTTACCCTCATATGAAGAGACACAACAGAGCTTGCTTTCTCTCTCTCTTCTCAACCATGTGAAGATACAAGGAGAAAAATGGCCATCTGCAAACAGGATGCTGGTACTGGCCAGACACTGGATCTGCTGGCCACAGCACCCTGATCTTGGACTTCTCAGCCTCTAGAACTATGAGAAATAAATGACTGCTGTTAAAGCATCCAGTTGATTATAATTTGTTAGAGCAGTCCACACTAAGATACCACTGGATTCTACTGGTTTGTTGGTCTTGATTAAAGGATGTGATAAAAAAAATTATCTTTAGGAAACAGATAAATCTATGTTATCCTGTATTTTAATCATTGTTATTTTATAGATGCTCCCTGACTTATAATGATTCAACTTAGAAATTTTCAACTTCACAATGTTGCAATAGAGGTATGCATTCAGTAGAAAATGTACTTCAAAATTATAATTTTGGTCTTTTCCTGGGCTAGCTCTATGCAGCCCATTATTCCCTTATTATGCTGAGCAGTGACAGGAAGCTGCAGCCCCCAGTTAGCCATGGAAACACAAGGATAAACAACTGATCCACTTACAAGTATGCTCTACCCACACAGCCATTCTGTTTTTCACTTTCAGTACACTATTCAATTCATTACCTGAGCTATTCAATGCTTTATTATAAAATAAGCTTTGTGTTAGATGATCTTGCCCAACAACAAGCTAATGGAAGTGTTCTAAGTATGCTGAAGTAGGCTGGGCTGAATGACGATGTTCAGTAGGTTACATGTATTCAGTGCATTTTTTGAGTTGCGATATTTTCAGTTTATGAAGGGTCTGTCAGGATATAACCCCATCATAAGTCAAGAAGGATCTGTATCGAGCTAATGGGGAAGAGGAAAGCAATCTTTAATATCCCTTTAGCCTTTTTTTTTTTTCCAACTTGGAACAGGAAGGATGAAACAGCATTGCCCTTGAAAACGCTAAGACAGAATGATTTCTAAGTGACATCTCCACTTTTGTACTGAGACAGATGCACTGCTTCAATGTTACCCCCCTCAACAACCAAGAAGTTGATGTTCTTACTGAATAAAGTCTAAATAACCTGACAATCTACAGCAGCATTATCCAATAGAACTTTCTGCAATGTGGGAAATAGTCTATATGTGCCCTCTCCAATATATGGTTATTAGGCACTTGAAATATGGCTGGGGCAGCTGAGGAAATAGGTTTTAAATTGTATTTAATTTCACTTAATTTAAATTTAAATATCCACTTGTACTGGACATATTGGACTGTGACACTGCTGTAGTTTTAGCATCGTTTGCCTTACCTCTTTCCAGAGACTTTTGAATTATTCAAGATAGACAAAGAATGTCTCCGGCCCATTCGGGCCAGTTCTTTGCCATTGTGTAAGCTTACAGACCCAATTAGGATATCATATCATATGGATTTATTTCACTTATGATTCTCATTTGAAATTATCTACCTTACGCGTGCACTCTCTCTCTCTCTCTCACACACACACACACACACATCCTTCCATTATACTTCCCAACTTGCTTATATAAAAACACGCAGTCTCAGGGCACCTGGCTGGCTCAGTCAGTAGAGCATGTGGCTCTTGATCTCAGTGTTGTAAGTTCAAGCCCCACGTTAGGTGCAGAGATTGCTTAAATAAATAAGCTTAACACAAACAAACAACAACAAAGCACTGAAAAAAAATCCATAAACTTCAGAGGATGTCTTATGATATCTAGCAGCTAGGGCTTTCACTCCTGTTTATTTTGATCAAAACTGTTACAGCCAGGATCAATTTTTATACAGTAACCTTATCTTCTAAAATAGCTATAAATAGTAGCAAATCATATGGGAAATTTAGCTGGTGTGGAAAGCTACAGGAAAAAAAAGAAACACGTCTTTAGAAAAAATCCATATTACGGTTATTGCGGATGTAGCTGGGGAAAGACATCAAGGGTAAGGGAACCAGTGCGCTCCTAAGAACCATAAAAACCTACATTCCAGGACCGATTTTACCTCCCACTAGCTGGGTGATTACACTGGCCAAGTTAATCAACCTCTCTGATTCTGAGATTCCCTAACTGTAAAAGAGGATACTCATTCTTGACGCAAACTCATTGTGGAGATTAAAGAAGATAATATATGCAAATAGCTTAATACATACCATAATTTAAATATGTTAATCCCTTGCATTTCTACTTTCTAGGCAAATACTTTGAAGTATCTGAAAATTAATTGAAACTATGTATGTTCCAGAATTATTCAATCAATCTGACATTTCTGTGAAATAAGAATTCGGTGTGACTTTGTATGTAATCTCTATAAAGCCAGAGTATCTCTGGACCCCAGGCAGATGGTTACACTCTGGGGAAAAGAAAAGAAAAAAGAAGAGGAGAGGAGAGGGGAGGGGAGGAAAGGGGAGGAGAGAAGGAAGGAAGGGAGAAAGGAAGAGAGAGAGAAAAAAAAGGAAAAGCTTCTTTTTCAGAAAATCCTCTTTGGTTGGTTCCTTCATTACGATTCGGCAAAATGCCACTTACGACAGATGGATATGAATACAGGCAACCAAAGAGGCTTTGCTTGTACCCCAAGTCTTGGCATATGGCACCAAATTCTCTCACCAGGCTGTCAAAACAGCTGCTGTGCACTTTCCCCACCCGCAGCTGCGAAGCTCTGCCAAGACTGTCCGAGCTTAGAGAAGAACCTGCCATCAGGTGGTTTTTCTGAGTTAGAAACCACCCCGTTTGCACTTCGAGCCCTAGAAATCGCCTTTCGAATCTTTCTTTCAACTCTCTGGGAATGCAGGAGATATTTAATCATTCAAGTAGGACATTGAGGAGACAGAAGTCTTGGTAGAAAAAAGTGGATAGAAACGTATTGAAATCGCAACTCGACAATTCATATCTGCAGTTCAATAAAGTTACTGAACATCTGTCATCCTTAGTTGCCTCCTCTTCAAGCAGAGATAAACAATATTTGGCTAGAGTGTAGTGGAGACTGGAACTGACAATGCCAGGAAGAGCAGCGGTGCTCAGGGGACTATCTATACAGGTCGCAGCAGTGATAACCTACATGGATGGACTGCTCGTTACATATGAGCTAGATTCCAAACGCTTTACAAGTATTGGTCATTGGTCATTTGACCCTCACAGCCACCGCACAAACACATATACTTCATAAGGAAATTGAAACAGAATGAGTTGAAATCGCTTGCCCAAGATCACAAAGCTACACAGGATTGGAGTGGGGATTAAAACCCAGGGAGTCTGGCTCCAGAGGCTGTAGGCTAACCATGACTGTAGGTGTTAAGGAAATGGTAACTATCTTTATGGGGGAGGGGGAAGACCCACAGGAAATTGAGTATGTTAATGAACCCTCCACTGGTGAAAAGCAAATGACAGCCATTGGTTCTGTGAATGATTTCTAACTGCCACTTTTTGCTTAGGTAGGAAAATTTGCGAAGGGAAGGATAATTCAAAGTCACTCCTTTTTATGGGAACCCAGAAATAGTGCTACAAAAGTCAAAATCATTACAGGCATATTACAAAGAAGCAGTATAATTTAAGCAATTGGGAAATTCTGAAAGAATTGTTTTTATATTTTAATTGCTGGCAGAATAAATTTACGTAATGGGTTTTATATTTTTAAATTTACATTTGATATTAATCCTAGTCTGTATTTATATGTGATTCTGCATACAGCACATTAAACAGCCTGACCTGATGAAATTGATTTTATTAAATCTGGCAAAAATTAACCACTTGTTGAAACCAGATTGGTCTCATGGGTATATTTGAAACTTTTTTTAATCAGGTAGATTTCATTTTTTCCCTCCTCTCAAGGAACATAGACCTAAGGAGAAGAATATCAATTGCGGGCTACCACAAGGTTAAAAAGTAGATTCATTAAGGCTGATTTTTAAACTTACAGAAATAAACAGTGCTCATGTGCTTACTTTGAACATTTAGAACACGCAATGCAATATTTTATACTATAAGTGCAACAAGTCCCAAAATAGATATTTTGGTTTAATATAAAGCTTGTAATGAGAAAAAAAGGTTAAGGAACTAGACAAGGATTGAGATGGAAACACATACAATTAGGCAACAGGATCTTAACAGATAAAGAAAAAAGATGGACAAGAAACACAAGGAAGAGGGGCGCATGGGTGGCTCAGTGGGTTAAGCCTCTGCCTTCAGCTCAGGTCATGATCTCAGGGTCCTGGGATTGAGCCCCGCATTGGACTCTCTGCTTGGCAGGGAGCCTGCTTCCCCCTCTCTGCCTGCCTCTCTGCCTACTTGTA